>BSBM01001381.1:2847500-3145000 GCA_027924585.1 Larix kaempferi
AAAAGTTATATATTCGGAAAAGTGATCCAATTTCCTACATTTCATCTTTTTTACTCAATGCAAGATATTTTGCATAAGTATCTCAAAAAATCCAAGTAAGTTGAGGTATGCTTGATTTTTTAGTTTTCTATTGCATCTAACGCGCCAAAAGTGACCCTCATTAGCTTACACTGACCCATAGATGAGGAAATTTTAACCTTTTGTACTATACTTTTAATAATAATAAGTTTTATAATAATAATAAGTTTTTGACTAATCTCTCATTGCCAAAATAGTGAGTTAAGACCTTTCATAAATATGATGAGTTAAAATGAAAATTAAAACACAATCACTCCTAAAATTAAAAGGGACCTATATAGTTAAATTTCCATTATTTTTATTATTAAAAACCTTTTAATAATCCATCTTGACCATTAAATTCCTATTAGCCATTGATTCACACAATCAAAAGTCTCCTCATTTCATGCATTTACATTAAATTTAGAATTATTATTGTTTTATAAAAAAAACAAATAAAATAAAAAGTATCAAAATATTAAAATATGGTTTCGTTTAGGCCTAAAATACTTAAATAATAACTTTAACCCGTTCCTCTTAAACCTCGGTGTGTATGATTGTAATATTGCATGATTTATTTTGTGATACATGAAAATTCCGAGTAAATAAAAGAAGATGGCATGTTTTATTCTTATAAATGTGGATCTTCATTGAAGTGTTATTTTATTGCGTTGAGAGGCGCTCTACAATCCAGTATGGGGAGATCTTGTTAGTCAAATATCGGCCATAAATAACATTTGTCTGAGGGATAGGCGCTCTACAATCCAGTATGGGGAGATCTTGTGGGAGCTCTTGTAAGTAGAGTGTTTGTCGATATTTTCGGCCATAAACAAAATAATACAAAGTAAACAAAAAAGAATAATACAAAGTAAAAAGTAATAAATATTATGTCGGCCATAAACACAAACAAATAATACAAAGTCAAAAGTAAATTTGAGACTTACTTTAGAGCTTAGGATTAGCTGATAAATATTATGTCAGTCATAAACAAAAAAGAATAATACAAAGTAAAAAGTAAATATGAGACTTGAATTAGAGACTTTACTTTTTACTTTTAATACAAAGTAAAAAGTAAATATGAGATTTTAGATTGTTTTTCGAGTTTGTCGAGTAACAAAATAATACAAAGTAAACAAAAAAGAATAATACAAAGTAAAATGTATCAGGTATTGCACTCAATGAGCTATTCAAGGAGAGGTCTGCACCTGGGGAGATTTGATCCCTCTTGGCATTTGATAGAACCTAAGATTTGGATCTATGCTGGTTCTTACAAATTACCATCTACCATAAGGGCATGCAAATAATGTTATATACTCCTTTTCCGGTGTTACATACTCATTTTCTTAACCTCTTCTATTCATTACGCTTATAAGGATTGATCAACATATCGACCATCCTTTGTATTTAAGAGGAATTCGAAACTATCCGTATTACAGTCATGATATAATTATTTGTAAGCATAATAAATTGGTAAGCGAGGAGGTTAACTGATGATACCATGTATTTTGTTTGGACTGGATTAGTAGGCTAGGTTATTCATTGTTTTCCAAGTGCTTAGAGCTTATGTTTAATACTCGTCAAACAGAGTTAATCCAAATCAGAACATAGTGATGGGCTGACAGTTGAGTAAAGGGTGGCATTCTCATAATTTGGCTATCGTTCTTGACCTCTTAACTCATAGAGACTAATAAAAATGCTATGAAATAGACCAACTTTGTAAAAGTATGTGAACATAGAAAGATGGGACTCTAGCAACCACTATTTAGGAGCAGTTTATGTGTAATCCAAAATATGTTTCTGTATAGTTGTGATTTCAAAATAAAAGTCACAGTTGAATCTCCACGAAGGTGACCTTTAAGCTGCTTAGACTATCATAGGTATAGCAACAAAGTAATTGGCTAATTAATTGCTCAATAAAACCTTCCCAAGAGTGTGTCAATTTTATACTAACAGGTGCAAATTTACTGGCTAATTAATTGCTCAGTAAAACCTTCCCAAAAGTGTGCCAATTTTATACTAACAGGTGCAAACTTACTTCAACCGTTATCATAGGTATAGCAGCGAAGTAATTGGGTAATTAATTGCTCAACAAAACCTTCCCAAAAGTGTGCCAATTTTATACTAGCAGGTGCAAACTTACTTCAACCTTCATGACGATTAAATTCCAGGCGACGACTTATTGTTTCCACGGTAGCAAGTAATTTTTATTTTTTTGGCTACTGTCAAGCTTGTATTATACTATATACAATATCACGACTGTATCAAAAATATGGTGACTAGTAATTTTCAAGTTTCTGGTATGATGAACTAAATGTAGGATTTTTATTTTGTCTGGTTGTTGTAGCGATGAAATATTTGGTAATTAAATTGGAAGATGGATCTCAATTGCAACCTGTACCCTGCTGACGGGCAATTAAATATCTGTTTGTTTTGATTACAGGGAAAAATGACGGAGAATTAAGGGAAAAATGACGGAGAATTAAGCTAATTAGGGAAAGAAACCCTAATTAGCAATCCGTGTGAAGAGAACATAGAAGGAAAACAATAAAATTCAAATTATCTTCAACTCCGATTAACCACTCTAACATTTAGGTCTGGAAAAAGCACAGTGATACTCGATATATTGGGCCAACATCTTGATTGGCAACAAATTCTCGAACAATTGGAATCCAACACATTAGACTTAAGATGGCGGCTTTACCAGGTTGATGCGTTTTTTGTTGGATATTACCGCACCGACTCTGGTGAAATTCATACAATCGACAACGTAGAGGACGACCATGCCTACAACTCGAATGCACAAGAAGAATATGATGGTTCGATTGCAGAAGACGAATATGACGACATGATTATTTTTTATGTATATCACAACATTGATTATAGTAAAATTCAAGAGGATGACTATTTGTTTAACTTGAATGCAGAAGATGAATATGACTGCACAAATAATTTTGACAACATTGATTATTATAGTGAAATACACGAGTACGCCTATGGGTTTGACGAAGAATATATTCAAAATATTTTTGAGTATGATGATTGTTTCAACATAGGCCCTTAATCAACAAAACCTTTGATGGTTCCATGTATTTTTTGTAACCGAAACGACATTAGAGATCCACTCTCATAGAGGCAACATGAACCCAAGATGGGGTGTCTAATTCTTCCCAAAGCCATATGACGAAATTTACATTTTAATTAAAATGCATAATGAAAATATACACAGTGGAATTAAAAACATAATAATACACATAATGCAATGCATCAGCATGTTTCTCCCAGGTAGAATGACGGAACAATAAGTTATGCTAACTAACTTAAGATAATCATTTCATTCAATTAACATGCATAATTAAACATTCAGAGCACAAAATGGACATAATTTAAACCACAGATAATACTTATCCTTAAGATGAAGTTGTCCAAGCAACTAGCTATGTGAGAGCAACGTTCCACCCAAACATAGGTCTCTGTCCAACCTATATTCTTTCAGCTGAGAGACCACCCCTGAGCTGGGCTGTGTATTTACTAAGGAGGAACTAGATAGGCTCACTCACGACCATGGTTTCACACAAACAGTCATGCTAAGCCAACACACAGTTGGGTTTATCAAGCATGCAAGAGACAAATGAGGATAATATTAAGCGAATGACCTCAACCACAGAGCTACATGCATCTCAACTAAATCCAAATAGCCTTAGCACCCACAATACCTACAACACCCAACACAAGGAAGGCCCCCTTCTCGGCTACACAGTCCCTTAAGCACCCCTTCCCTCTAGTGCTATTCAGGGTGGGCATAGAAAGGTCCAAGTTGCTAAATCCTTGAGATTCTAGCCTTCACTGGATTTGTTAAGCAATTCCAACCTCTGTTCTATCTTCTTCTATGTCATTCACTCTTGGATTTTCTCAATTATATGGCCAAATGACTTTGTCCCGTAATTGGATTCCGGGATATCATATCGGGGTTTTTCTATTAATTTCTAGGCATCTAACACTCTCAAATTCGCCCCAAGGTTCAGTTCTATGGATCCCCGATTAGATTTCACTATCGACACAATTATCTATGCATTTTTGGCACTTCAAAATGTGGCTTAATTTAGGGTTGCGATTTCTGATTTTTCTCACTACTGGGCATGTGTAATGGATGAAAACTGATGTTTTGATCATAAAAAATGGAATGGGAATGATGAAAAATGAATTCCCATAAGGTAGAGTGACTTGTGGGTAAAGGAAACAGAGCCCATACCATGCCATAGGAATTTATGGGTTGTCCATGCTCCATTGAAGCCATGGACTGATTTATTCAACTACTTCCTTACAAGAGAATTAAATGTAAGCAAGGAAATTTAAATGGGTTCTCAAGTTGACATTTGGAAGCATATGGTTCAACCCCACAACCGCCTCACCAATCCCTAGTGAATACACATGGCCCCCCTCTTGGCAGTTGCTTCCATAGCCTGTTTTTTTCAGTATTTTATTACAATATTAATATTTACATCATTTTACAATGTTCAACAGCTCAATAGCAGATGGATAATGTAATATCAAATACTTGCCTATTTAAATAAAATCTAAGCATCCACTAGCGGGGCCTTGGCCTTGAGATCTACGCTAGGGAAACACACATCGCATGTATACAATATTTACATTAAAAGTGAATATATCCTAAGGGTCAAAATGGGGGTATTACATATAGCCGCAGTCTTTCGATGGTGCACTGGACAGAGTTTTTTCTGCACAGGTTTTGCATCAGGATATGTTTTTATTTCATGCACAATGATAGCACGATCAATCCAAGGCATTTCTTTGTAGCTCCATGCAAGTAAGAATATACCTTGCCTTGTTCAAAGATATATCTTGAAATCGCCCTACAACATCATTATGAATTAGATATAGAGGTTGAGAGGCTCTCCTTGCCTTCCCCTTCTCAAATTTATTTTCAGGATGCTTTCCCATCAAACAACCATGATAGTTTCCCTTGGTAAACTTGATCTTGGGCATCCCTTCAACCATCTCTTGAGTATGCATGTCTTGTTTGCATGAGTGTGAAGAGAAGACTGTTTAGAGAGAGATAGAAAATGGGAGAATGTTCGGATATCCACATCATCTTTTTCAGGATCTTGCATGCAATTAGGGTTTGCATGCAAATTCTAGGTTTTTCATGCACTTTGCATGCATCCCAGTCACCAGGTTGATGCCTCCAGCACCTTATCCACCTTATTCTAGCACCCGGGAGCCACTTACTTCAGTTCTTTAGCCCTCCTAGTCTGAAAGGCATCCACTTCTCACCTACTTCCAGAGAAGGGCGCACTTTCTCACCTACCACTGCAGTTCCACTTCAGTTACATTCAGTTAGCTCTGATTCTCCCTGATTTGAGGCTAGTTTCACTCCCGACTGACTGTTTCACTTCCGTTGGGCCTCCAGATTGACTAGATGACTTGTTCTGACTTCAGTTAGCCTCCCATGCGCCCCCCACTAAGCCTCCTTCCCTTAATCAGTGCTACACACTTCAGTTACACATGACACACTCAGTTAGACTCAGATTGACACCTAGATGACTGGTTCTTGTGCATTGATGACCACCACTGATTGATGATGAGGACTCCTAGTTGGAGTCAAGCTACTCCATTCAGTGATTCGAATGGCCTACTTAGTCAATTCGAATTGCTCACTCACGTGAGCCAGATTGTATTCTATTGTAATTCATTCACCCTTATTGGGATATTGAGCACTGCTGCATGTTTTGCACAGTTTTACACCATATTTTCTATATTCATCTATTGTGATTGATTTACTTGTTCATTAGATCTGTTGTGACTAATTTTACATGGTATCAGAGCCATTGCAGGGACAAGATCTCTTTTCTACAGGTGTTTCTACAAGAAGATTTGACTGAATTGCTCATTGACAGAGATTGTATTCTATTGTAATTCATTCACCCTTATTGGGATATTGAGCACTGCTGCATGTTTTGCACAGTTTTACACCATATTTTCTATGTTCATCTGTTGTGATTGATTTACTTGTTCATTAGATCTGCTATGACTAATTTTACATGGTATCAGAGCCATGGCAGGGACAAGACTTCTTTTCCACAGGTCTTCTACATGAAGATTGAGTTAATTGCTCACCAATATATTTCAGCAGCGGCATGCAAAATCTCATGTGCATGCAAGGATGAAAACATAGTGTTTGTTTGTGTGTGATTTGCAGGTTTCTTACTTCCTCCATGTGCATTCGCTAATGCAAAGATGGAGACTTCTTCTTCACAAAATATTCTTACTCCATTCAACTATGATGAATGGAAACCAAAGATGATTGCATTCTTGAAGAGACAATGTCTTTTTGATATGTGCATTGGTAATACAAGAGATTTTGATTCCGATGAAGAGGAGAATGATTGGCTCAATGATTGCGATAGAGCTTTTGGAACAATGTGTCTTGCTATGTCTCCTTGTATGCGCTACCTCAGTAATACTGCTGAAAATCCAAGTGATCTATGGGTCCAACTTGATAGAGAATTTGGAAAGCAGGAAAAAGAGGATCATGCTAGCCTTTTGGAGAACAAGCCCAGTGAGATCTCCTTATGTGTTCTTTCCGATCATGTGTTGGCCTCAACAATTGTTCAAGATGAAGAAGAAACTGTAGATTCAACACTCATTCTCTCAAAGTCTTCTATTTCGAATTCTGAGCAAGATAAACAAGCTCATACTCTAGATTCCGAAGAGGTTCTTGAATCCTCTCTTTCACATGAGTCTGTCGGCATGCGGAATAATGATCTACTTGATGTTTTGGAGGTAAAATCTGATTTTGGAGGTGAAGCATTCGCCCTCCTTGATTGCATGCCTTCTATAGACTTATGTTCTATCATTTGCAAAGTTTCTCATATTTTTAATGAAGATGAAGAGCACTACCATTCGCTTGAGTTCAATTCTCATGCACTTTTTGCTGATTTTGGTTTTGATCTCACCCTTGTTGGTTCAAAGGAGATCTCAAGAAACCATTCATCTATTTTTGGAGCTGATTTAACTTCTATTGATAAGAAGTTCAAGTTTCAAGATCTATTTTATCTGATTGGAGCTATTCCTACCTCACTTGGTTCGAATCACAGGTTCCAGGATCATCCTCATATTTTCAGATTTGTTCTCACCATTTTCGGTATGAAGAGCAAGTTCATAAAGTCTCCACATTCGCTTGCATCCATTGATGGAGAATTCAAGCACATGTTTTTGGAGCATGATCCATTTACTCCCAAGAGTAAGATACCTCCAGACATATCTACTTGATTTTGGAGCAGTTAAATCTTTTGGTGTACTACAGTCTATTTTGAGGGGGGGTATTTTTCCCATGAGGTTTTCCCCATTTCCTCGGTTTATTGACTGTTATTAGTTTGGATTAGTATTGTATTGGGGTGACCTTTGGTCTTAGTTACTAGGGCCCCACATTATTTTTTTTTGCACATCATAGTCTAGCTTGAGGAGGGGTGTTCGGATATCCACATCATATTTTTCAGGATCTTGCATGCAATTAGGGTTTGCATGCAAATTCTAGGGTTTGCATGCACTTTGCATGCATCCCAGTCACCAGGTTGATGCCTCCAGCACCTTATCCACCTTATTCTAGCACCCGGGAGCCACTTACTTCAGTTCTTTAGCCCTCCTAGTCTGAAAGGCGCCCACTTCTCACCTACTGCCAAAGAAGGGCACACTTTCTCACCTACCACTGCAGTTCCACTTCAGTGACATTCAGTTAGCTCTGATTCTCCCTGATTTGAGGCTAGTTTCACTCCCGACTGACTGTTTCACTTTCGTTGGACCTCCAGATTGACTAGATGACTTGTTTTGACTTCAGTTAGCCTCCCATGCGCCCCCCACTGAGCCTCCTTCCCTTAATCAGTGCTACACACTTCAGTTACACATGACACACTCAGTTAGACTCATATTGACACCTGGATTAATGGTTCTTGTGCATTGATGACCACCACCAATTGATGATGAGGACTCCTAGTTGGAGTCAAGCTACTCCATTCAGTGATTCGAATGGCCTACTTAGTCAATTCGAATTGCTCACTCACATGAGCCAGATTGTATTTTATTGTAATTCATTCACCCTTATTGGGATATTGAGCATTGCTGCATGTTTTGCACAGTTTTACACCATATTTTCTATATTCATCTGTTGTGATTGATTTACTTGTTCATTAGATCTGCTGTGACTAATTTTACAGAGAACTCATAGAGTTTCGACTTGTGGTTTGCAACACATTTTTCAATGGAAGATCCTGATACCATGTCTTGGATTTAAAACTTATTTGGAGAGAAGATCACCCTCTTGGGGTTTCTAGTATGGGTCATCCAGTAGACTGAAAGTAGATTTGCAGTGGGTGTGGGGACATAGAACACATATGAGAAGTACCCATGATCAAGTTTGATTCATCCAATCCCCTTAGAAGAGACCTCAAAATCATTCCCCAACATGATGGATGGTCCAACAGTGGATTTGAAACCAGTGAAGAGATCTTTGGAGGAATACATCCGTCTTGATTCTCCTGAATCTATGATGAAGGAGGATTGTGTTGATACACCTTCCAGGAGGTCATGGCATCTTTCTTTGTCCTTTGATCTTGATGGTTCACCTTCTTTATTTCTAGCACATGCAGGTGCTAGAAGATTATTCTTTTCAAGAAGTGAAGCCATGAGATCTATTGTCTTCTTCATACATGAACTCTCAGGATGGAATCCTCTATTGTAGTATGTGCATTTGGATTTCCCCTTCTGATTTTGCTTGTCTTTATTAGGATTCGAAACTCCATCTAATTGATTTGGAGCCTCCTTTTGCTTCTTCTCATTTAACTTTCTGTCAAATGCTTTTTGCTTACCCTTTCCATTTGCTCTCTTCATCTCAGTGGCTGGAAGAGCTGAATCCGATTTGGGTTTCATCATTTCCATATGAACTAACTTCTCCTCAAGTGTGAGAGACTAGATGAAGCCTTCAAGAGTGAGCAAATTCTATTTTGGGATGGAAAGCTTCGCTGACTGAAATTTGGAGACAAATACTGAGTATTTTGGGCCTAGTTTTGATAGTATGGAAAGGATGGGTTGCTTCTCTTCCTTCTCTGTCCCATATCTATTCAACTGTGAAATCAAGTTTTTTAACTTATTGAGAAACTCGGTGATGGTTTCGAAACTGCTTAGGCTCAAGGAGATGAGCTCATTTTCCAATTTATGACCCTTCAAGTCATCTTTCCATCCAAGAAGAGATTCGAGCTTGTCCCAAACCTCTTTTGGAGTTCCTAGATCGCTGACATGAAAATGAAGGTCTTCATAAATGATGAGAAGCAACAGTCCTACTGGTTCATCAAGTTTGTCTAAGTACTTGGATTTATCTACTGCACCAGTGGGTTCGACTGCAGTCCCATTCAAAACTCTAGAGAGGCTCTTGGAATTCATGAAGATTCCCATCTTGGCCTTTCATTTGAAATAGTTGAATGAATTCAGTTTTAGATCCGTTGGTAGCTGTTGAAGTCAAATTGAATATGAATTCTAATGATGGAGATAACATGCAAAAAAAATAGAATTGTAAATGGAGATCTACTGCAATTCGAATTGAACACTGCCTTAGGACACTGAGCACATGTGACTGGTTCCTTCACACCTGGCTAGACCTCACTGGATTGCTCCAGTGAATTGAAGACAATTGCACCAGGAATCGCTGTAGAAATCCAAAGGCTTTTGGTGCTCAATGAAATACAACTGCTCAAAGAATTGTTGCAATTCGAATAGCTGACTCCAGCTCTCATACCATGTGATCATTTACAGGAGTAGATCACACAGCTGGAGAAAACCTTACTAAAACTCACACAAGAATAGCAGAGAAGAGAAGAAGATTTTTTGAATCAATAATCACTCATTAACACAAGAAATGGAAAAAACGGTTGTATCATATATCAGCTATAAGCTGGCACTGTGAATAGTGAATAATAACTGAATACAATCAAATGAATTCAAATTCCTCCTAAGGTCATTTGAATTCTACTCAATGTGTGGCTTGGATGACATTGGAGACATCATCCAATCAATGATAGTAGTCACAAGTAGTCAAATGAGTCTAACTGGTGCATGTGGCACAAATCTATGGAAGGAGACTCCAATGTGGGCACATGAGGAGTTGTCAGTAGTCAGTATAGCTGATCTAGTCTTTCTGGAGGTCTATATAAGTGGTTCAGTCAGTTAAACTAGTAATCAATCCTCAAATCAAGGAGCAGATCCACTAATCATGGAACTAACTGAATAATCTCCTAAGTAGGTGGAAGAGGGTGCACTTGTTCTCTAGTGATGAAAAAAGGGCGCATATGTGGCTAGGAGGGCTAGAACTGAGCAGAAACAGGTTCCTTGGGCTGAAAAACTGGGGACTAGGTGCTGGGAGACTACCATACTGATGACTGAATGCATGCACGATGACTAGATGCATGCAGAATGCATGCAGGCATGCAAATATAAAAAATGATGGTGAGAATATTCCAACAAAAAGGATATATAGGGGAGTGATATTCTGGAATGGATACCTCCGGAGTGGATTGGGAAGGGAATCTTTGGCACCTTACCCAATCTCCAAGTGTCCATAAGCGATCCACAGAATCTTGAAGTGGTGCAAAAAATTTCATGTTCGGAAGAATTCTAGTAGGGCGTGGATGTGGTGGAGTCTCCACAATCGGTGGTGAGCCAAAATAAAAAAATGACATGACCTAAGGAGGTCCCCCAAAATGATGCGATTGGACCAAAAGCAGTTGCTATCAGGTCATCTAGGGGTCGAGCATGGATCCAATTGATAATACCATGGTGAACTTCAAGCGAGTGATGAAAATATGTGTCATGCGATGGAGTTTTTTCCACCAACAATGGTCTTGTAGGATCAGTGATGGGCATGTTTATAAGAGGAGAAAAGTCCCCCCCATGATTCAATGGTAGGAATCCCTTCTTCAGGCGATCCATATGTAGAAGGTTGGTCCATACTTGTTCCCTTGTTTTCCTCTCGACCGAGGGGATATTCAGGTGGAAATTTTAGTATTCTATGGGACCTCCTTAAGGGTTGTTCAACTAGAATGGTTGATGAAAGGATTCTCCTAAGAGTTTTCTAAAGAAAAATACAATTCAATTCCTACTAAAGATAAACCCGCAAGCAAACTTATATGATAGGTGGGATTAAGGGCTAGAACCTCACGAGAGTATCCAGGTGTCGCAACTCGCGATATACTATAGGGTCCAATAGTAATACTCAGCCCAATATTTCATAGCACTAACCATAGAGGGTTAAGACCGTACTCATGACTGTATTGCCCGACTACCTAGAAGTACGTGCATAGTATCTCCCTGAGTGTTGTTATCAGTGTATTGCCATGCTAATATGACCAATGGTATGGTTTTAGGATCCTAGTGGGGTCTCCCGATATATACAAGGTATGTGAGAGATCCTATCCGTAGTAGTGTTATCTAATGCACAATCATTTGACAAGAGCGTTCCTATAAACTGTTGAGTACGTGAAGTACCTTTCTATATACTTGAAGGTACGTGAAAGGCCGTTTGATATATCGACTAGTACGTGGAAGGATTGCAAGCCCCCAGTTCGTAGTGCAGAAAGATAACGACAGTTGCTACATTTTAAGATGATGAAATAGGTCTCTACCCTATCACATGATTTTTTACAAATTTTAACTTAGGCTACCGCTTTATTTTATGTTGTATGGTTACGTGAATGCATTAAGTGTATACCTATAGGAATATACATGATTAAGCTAAGTGAAATGCGAGTCTTTTTGTTTCTTGATGAAAACTATTTAAAATGAGGAGAGATATATTTATTTTCTTAAGATAAATGAACAAAGCAATCCTTTTCACTTTCTTTCCCAATAAATCCAAAAGACTAAAAACACTCTTTAATTCAATCCAACAAACAAACAAAAAACAAAACAACACACCAAACTGCACTTTTTTTCTTTTTTGTTTTTAACAAAGCTAGATCTACAATCCAAGATGAAAAAATGAACTTCTTATGATTGCAATATTTATGATTTTTTAACCAAAGAAGAGAAGAGGTAAAGAGAAATCCAAAAAGTATGCCAGTGTTAGCTACTTGTTCTAATAGCTTTGAAAATGTCTAATTCACACTTAATCTTTTGGAGAGATGAAGATGGACTCTTTTTAAAACCAAGAATACATAAGC
Organism: Larix kaempferi; assembly: GCA_027924585.1. Classification (NCBI taxonomy): domain Eukaryota; kingdom Viridiplantae; phylum Streptophyta; class Pinopsida; order Pinales; family Pinaceae; genus Larix; species Larix kaempferi. The sequence goes on from BSBM01001381.1 coordinate 2,859,782, forward strand.
ATGCACAATTTTTCAGCTCTTTCAAAGTTTTTTAAACCAACTATCAAAAGAACCAATACTCTTTTCAACAATCGCAAGCAATGCAATCAAAGTGAAGAGAGTAATATTTTTTATTTTCCCTACTAATGCATTCAACAATTGCAAGAATAATATCACTTCCTCCAACTAGATTATAAATATTAGAGAGTACTCACTATTGCAATCTTTAAACAAACAGAAGCTCTCAAGAATTCAATCACCCAAAAATTTAGCAATGCGAGATTCACACCTAATTGTACCGAAATCACAACATAAACTCCTCAAAGACTTAGAATTCAGATAAAAATGGATTAGGGATCCTCAACAAGTCACAAGACTAGATGCACTTTCAAGGGATTGACACTACCCAATACCAAGGAAACAACTGCTTGACTTCTTAGGACTGTTAAGAAAAATAATAAAGCTCTAAATATCAAAGTAAACCAAGGAAATAAGCAAACAATATGAGAAACATTATGCCTGAGACGAGTAGAACACATATCTCAGAAAACCGATCCAATCAACTTTTTGTGGGAAATCCAACCCTAAATGCCAAGATTTATAGGGTGATGCAGGTTGTAGGTATGCACCAGGGCGTCGGAGGCACATCGACCCAGTTTGTAAATAGGGAAAGAGCATTAGGGACGCTTGTTGAACACTAGCTAAGTGCATCAATGATGAAATTTTCCTAAAGACAAGGTGCATCATAATTACAGTGACGCAAGTATAATACTACCTAGGTGCGTCAAGAAAAATATGGATTGAAGAAATAAAAATTACCAAACCAAAAAGAGGTAATTGGATGAGTAAAAGGTCCCTTATAGAGACTGGATCACCCAGTGACTCACAGGAAGATAGATCCAATAGGATGAGGAAAATTGGAATGCATTAATAGGGTCAACAAAAACAATGCAAATCACAAAAACAACTTAAAGACTATGGGAATCCCCAGTATAGTCGCCAATTTTGTTTGTAGACAATCTGTCAGTGTGGACACTAATTGATCTCTCTAGTCTAAATGTGATAGATCTAGAACAAATCAGGACAAAACATACAAAATTTCCTAGATTAAGCAAATTACAAAGAGTGCAACTAGATTAATCACCTTTGCAAACGTAGTGATGTCTCCTTGCTTGACGTATCCCTTGATCTTCGGCTGCAACACAAGAAACAACAAACAAGTGGAAACATACAAGTGATATTAATTTGCAATATGAACTAATCTAAAGTAGTAGTTAAGGAAACTAATTATAAATATCTATAACGAACAAAAAATATTTATGGAAAGAATGTATATTTACTGTATTAATGAAAAATAAAAGAAGAGATTACGACCAAGCATTGACGTTGCAATTTCTTCCCAATGACATTCTCCTCAAGGATGCAATCTAGCCTTCAATGGAAAGCGTTCTCACTCCAACAGAATTTCACCAACATTTAGATGCTCTAGTCCTTCCTCCTTTAACCATGAAGAGGAAGCTTGAATATATAGGCCAAAATGGATACAAGGGGTTGAGGATTTGATGGAGAAGACTAAGGGATTATCCCAATAAGGTAGGGGATCGAATGCCACCTTTGCTGATATGCTGGGATAGGCCTCCATGAAGAGATTCCTTCTAGAAGACACTCAAAGCTTCTCTATTTCTCCTCTAACTGAAAGTGATGCACTTTGTCTATAGGAAGCATGCGTCTTTGAAGGGTGGCACATTCTTTCCAAAGGAAAAAGGTGTTAGTGATGCGCTGTGTCAATGTATAAAGTGCGTCGTCAAGAGTCTGACACACTTTGCCTATGTGGAAGGTGTGTCAGCATGAAAACCTAAGGAAAAAAAAATTAGAACTCCCTTCCCTCAATCAATTTGGGACCAATGATTTAGGAATTAGGACAAAGTAAGGGTACACATGTCATGATGACATGATTTTGGTGTACCAAAATTGTCACCACTAGAGTGCTCCGGAAGACCCAAACTCAAATGAACTCAACCAAAACTTAGTTAACTAAAGCTACTATCAGTTAGCTGACCAAGGATGGTGCATTAGTGTGTTTTTCATACAAATCACTCAGAAAAGGGCGCATTAGATCACAAACAGTGGAAATCAGAGAACAAAACCCCCACAAGAGTTAGCTAACTCCGGTGGAATGAACCATATCACCGAGTTGGCTCCTAAAATGTAAGGAACTGACTCTGGTGGTCCTAAAATGATGCATGCAGGGCACATTAGGTGGCTAATGGGTCCTAGATTGCATCTGCACAAAACTAGGAGGGAAATGACATCATCAACTAGTAAAAAAAAGGAAATAATGCTAAGTAGGACAAGGATAGAGTATTAATTATCCTAATAGTGTAATGGGCTTATGTTAATTGGATAAACTAGTTACATTAGATTGAATTAATATTGTGTATGAGAGTAACACCATGGTTGAGTTATGTTACTTTAATTCTTAGATATTTAATCAAAACTATTTGATATGACCTTATTTCATTGACTATCCTTGATGAGGGTTAAGTTATGGTTAAAAGATAAAGAATTCAATGGTAATTTCATTAAATAGTTTACACATGTTGTTCAAGAGCATGGCCCCCATTTGGCTCAAATATTAAACCAATAGATAATGAATCATAGTTTTAAATGAATCTATATCTTTTATATACATAAGGACACAATGGATGGAAATTTATTATAATGATTCAGTAATTATGGAGGATAACTTGTGTTGGGATATATACCCAACTAGACATTAGGCATAGAACATCTATCTAGTTTTCCAAGTGCATAAACTAGCTAGTTAATTTTAGTGCATTGTCCTAATTATTCTCATTATCCAAACTACATATTTGTCATTTTAGCCTTAATTATCGACACATGCACATGAATATTGGGATATAATAAACTTGTCTCTTTTTTTTTTATGGATATGGAGTGCCCTCCTTGATTTCATGCTATTCTAGAGTTATAGTAGTAGTTATGGCATATTTAGTTAACTAAACCTCCTTATGTTCCCCTCTTGAGTGTAATGGCCTAAGCTGCTTAGCTATGTTCATGATAGTTGTCAAAAATGGAGCTAAGGGTCAAATAATTGTTAACCCTAATGTCCAAAGTTAAAAATAATGAAAAATTGGAGCTAATGGGACAAGGTAGGTGCATGAAGGAGATGGTCAGCCAAGGTTGACTCATCAATTAAGCATGTGGTTGAAATTATTGGTGAAAATAATCCTTTAAAGGTTGGTAAGCTTCACAAGTGGGAAATCTAAGAAGAAGGTTCAAATCCCTAACCAATGTGAAAGAGGATTAGTTGTTATGCTAAAAATTCCAAATGGGAATCAAGGTGGGCCACGTGAAGAAATATTTTCCCCAATGTTAAAGTATGCACATTTAATTCTAATTTCCTGCAAGGAGAAAATAATATTGGGCCAAGTAGCATTAGGAAAATAAGCTAAAGGCCATTATCTCATGAATAATTATTTATGAGAATTATTATTAATGCAATATTTGATTAATATGGATAAGGAGGGCGTTTAGGAAGGTGAAGGTACCTATATGAGATGTTTCCACTCAAGGAATTTGGAAAAACCAATGAAAAACAAGAAAGGAGATAAAAAGAAGGAAATCGCTAAAAAGAAGGAAGGCGATGGAAAATCAAGGAAAGCAGAAGTTTACATAATTTTACTAAAATTAGGAAAAGTAGCGTAAAGAATAAAATCCAAGAAAGCACCAAAGAATATGGGAAATCTTTTCCTAATTTCGAATTGTAAAGGGAGGATAACTTCTATTGTCTCATGCAAATAATATTAATTATTATTTTATTAATATTTTCCTGAGAAAATTCTAGATGGAGCTACGTGATGTTTACAAAAAAAGGATAAGTGCACCCATTCTCATAGTTTGGCCATTTTTTTAATCCTTGTGATCTTGAGAATCTTTTCGCTTTTCATTTCTTGGGTGATGTGCCCCTTCCAACCAGTTGGGAAATGTGCCCCTTCTGTCCATTCTAGCTAGTTGAGAGAAATCTTAGCTAGTGAGAGAGGAGTTGGAAATATAGTCCTTCTAATCGAGGATATTGCAGCTACAGAAAAAACATAAGGTGATACATTAGTACCATAATGTTCCCTCTACCCTTCGAGATCCAGTTAGTAAGATAAAGCTAGCAACATCTAATTCTAGTGTGATTTGCAGTAGTTCTTCTACCAGCAATCCACGAAAATGATGGATAGAACCCGCATGAGCCTCTATGGATTTAAATACATAAATTTAATGTATTATGTTGGTCATTACATCATATTAATAAGGAAATTATGTTCCTCCTACTTCTCTTGCTTCTATTCACATGCATCTTTCTCTCTATTTTGCAATTCATGGAAATAATCGGTATATCCTAATGTTGGATTTAACACCTATCAAATTTTCTTTCGTAGATCAGCATAACTATTTTTATAGTACAATAAATTGATATGAATCCCATCCAAGTATCATATCCATAATTGTTTACCCTTTTGCACCATTATAAATCAATTGGAAAACAGGGTGCACAATTCATATCCAAAGTCTGACTAGTTTTGAGTTTGGTTGTAATAACTCATCACAAATGCTTACAAACTTATGAAAAAATGCCTAATCAATAAATTAACATGTGTCCAAACCCATCCATGACCTCATATCTGAAAATCGTTACCTTCAGGTGTAATTTGGAAACACTTGGAAATTGACGAGTTTCACCTCCCTTAAACCGAATTTCCTCCTAGTCCCCAAACGTTGCAAATCTAACTCATAATTGTTGAACCAATGACACCCATCACCTGATGTATGACCCTATTACTTAGGTAATTCCAATGATGCAATAGAATTCTTTGGGTTTCCACAGAATTCTTGGGAATATTTCCTTGAATCCTTTGGTTTAGCCAAAGGACTCTACCCAGGCGTGATGTACCTAGAAAATGTGGTCACTGTCAAAAGTAAGGATAGATCCACCTTCTTCAAAGTATTTCTTCAGGTTTTCCTGAGTGTTTTTATGACCCTATATTACCTCCTTGAGACATTATTTAATACCTAGAAGTGTTTGGGAACAATTTGGTAGAATAATAGTTTAGATTTGTCAATTTATTGCTAGTCACAGTGTGGGGTTAAGAATGCAAGAAAACTGTTTGTGAAAACTATCAAATCAAACATGCATACGTCTGATAGATGACTCGTCATATAATAACTCAAAATTTACATAACATAGGTCCCAAACCAATCCTCATGGGCCGCACTAACTAAATCCTATTCCAAGCATGTCGCCCTATGCCTAGTTTGGAGCAAAAACACCTAGTCTTGAGAAATTTTGATATCTTGAGTTAGGAGTTGAGTTAATATTCCCAAATATATCCGATAATCAGATTGGGATACTATAGTGGTATCATAGCATGGTCCTTTTCACCTTTCTACCATAAAATCTCAACTGAAGAGAGATTGCATATCATATCTTCGCGTTTGTGACTATGAGGATCGTAGCAGTTGGTGATGAAGCTTGGGAGCAGTATGAAGAGGAATAAGTTATTTTAATATATGGAGTATTGTCAATTTAACATGAGGAGGATTATTTGACATATGAAATTACATACAGATAATACATAAGGTCGGACACTCCATTGGTTAAGAAATATCTAGAAAAGATAATAGAAGTATGTGAAAACATGCCCCGTTTCTACCGGGAGTACCTAGAATTGGGTAAGGATATTTGTGCATCCATGACCTTCAAGGTTTATACATATATTAGCTATGGATTTTGGCCCAAGGAGGTATATGAGGAATAATTTAAGAGCATCAAGCCATTGAAACAAGAATATCATGCCAGTGCAAACCAACAACATGGAGAAAATGAGAATGTGCCTCAAAGGGATGATGTAAATTTTGATGCTTGCGAAGATCACATTTCATTGCATCCCTATGACATTCCTTCCAATTAATACAATGAAAATGATGTTATAATATTTTCTAATGTTGATATTTATGTTAAGAACGAAACATGTGTTGTGGAATCATGCCACAAGCAAGTTAATCTTGTATGTCATCCATTAGATGAAGCACACTTGGTGTTGGATCTTCCTTCTGAGACACATCATTTGAGTGGATCTATAAGGGAAAATCAATATAATCTCATGGCATCCATGAAGCACTTTTTTGACACCAATGCCTTGGTGACTGGCTATCGTTGGAGAGCTTTAGGAGAAGATTGGGAGAAATAATCCTTCCTGGAATATTTTGAAGCGCTTAGAGTAGTGGAAAAGATGAAAGAGAATTACTTGAACCTTCTCTTAGATAGAAATCAACTTCTTTGCTTTGCATACATGTACCACCATTTGCTTGAGAAGGAAGAAGAAGAAATGGAAAAAATCACTAATGAATTGGAAGCCACTAGTGATTCTTTGAAGAGTGCACAAGAGACCCTTCAAGAATCAAGATTGCAAATGGACTAACTTCGTAGGGAGCTGAGCATTTCACATCCTCCCTCCAGCATGGATAAATATCAAGTGCACATGGAAAGATAAGTATTGGACTTGAAGGAGTAACCTAATGTGAGCATTCAACATGATGAAAATTCAGAATTGTAGGTGCCTATGAAGAGAAAAGATGCAGAAGAGGTTGGACCAACACCTGTCTTGCATCAAGAGGATAGTGAGGAGGTATTAGCTATGGGAGATATAGATGAGATGATTCCATTTGAATCAGCAAGAAAAGGTGATCATCTATTCATGGATCGAAAAGATGAATACATTACTGAAATGAAGGATCAAAGATGCACCCATCTTGCTTGCATCCGTAGAAGGTTGCTTGAAATTCAAGCCTTGAATGAGAAACCTCATGAGCTTACTATATGGGAGAAAGGCTCCGCTCTATAGTATGTGGATGATCACATTCCATATGGATCAGAAAACAAAATTTCTTGTTCATACATTGATTGGGTGGATAGAGGCATCATTGAAATAAAGACTCTGGGAGGTAAAGACTTCTTTTGTTTTTGCAATGAATTTTTTGTTATACCTAGGATTTCCTTCACATGTGAGAAGAAAGAGAGATATATTTTGCAGCCATTATATAACTTCAATAGACATGCACATGAGGATTGGGTGTGCAATTACATGGAAAGAGTTTTTAGAAGCATTGGAAGTGATGGGCTTCCATCCTAGTTATGGAATCCCGACATCCTTTGGAATGCCAAGTTGTTGAATATGACCAAGAAGTAAAGTGGAATTCTACATAAACTATGGTATCCTAGCATAACTAGGAGTGATAGACTCCTACCAATGGCATTGATATTTGGAAGAATACAACACAAGAAATGGGATGTTGGCATTTCCTGGTATAGCAGTTTAGTTGTTGGCATTGTAGAGCGAGCTAGCCATGATTTCCAAGAGTCCATCTATGGTGAGTTATAGTTCAATTTCCTAGCTAGGAAACCTTATAATGGATGGAAAAGTATATTTTTGTTTTTCGGGTTGGTATTCTTCACATGATTCCTTATGTGGAGTCTATGTAGTGCAAGGGTGATTGTTATAGACACCTTGCATTCATCAATTTCATTTGGGACCCTCATATTCTTCTCAGTTATTGCAAATAGGTTGAATAAATAGTTACATATAGAATAGATATATTCCTTGGGAAAGTGGTTACAATTAGAGTGGTGCAACAAAAGCATGGTGGATTCACTTTGATTTTAGCTTGGGATTTTCAATTCCAATGATAGACTATTCAATAGTAGAAGTTCTTGATGTGAGAAGTGATTGGTTGGATTCAAATTTTTTTTAATTTGATTAATTTTTCTCGAGGTCAAGCAATATTGGTAGGGGAGGACTTGTAATATCCCCAAATTTTGCTAAGCACCATAATTCCCTAAGTCACTTAGTTGTGTTCATTGTAATTATAAAAAATGGAGCTAAGGATAAAATAATTATTAATCCTAATGTCCAAAGTTAGAAATAATGCAAAATTGGAGCTAATGGGAGAAGGTAGGCACATGAAGGAGATGGTGGGCCAATTTTGACTCATCAATTAAGCATGTGGTTGAAATTATTGGTGAAAATAATCCTAAGGTTAGTAAGATTCACAACTGCGAAATCTAAGAAGAAGGTGCAAATTCCTAACCAATGTGAAAGAGGATTAGTTGTTATGCTGCAAAGTCCAAATGGGAATCAAGGTGGGCCACATGAAAAAATATTTTCCCATGCACATCTAATTTGAATTTCTTCCAAGGACAAAATAATATTGGGCCAGTTAGCATTATGAAAATAAGCTAAGGGTTATTCTCTCATGAATAATTATTTAGGATAATTATTATTAATGCAATATTTGATTTATTTGGATAAGGAGTGCATTTAGGAAGGTTAAGGGACGCATATGACATGTTTCCACTCAAGGAATATGGAAAAGGCAATGAAAAACAAGAAAGAAGATGAAAATCAAGAAAGCATTGAAAAGAGGGAAGGCGACATAAAATCAAGGAAAGCAGAAGTTTCCGGTTTTTTACGAAAAGTAGGACAAATAGCCTAAAGCAGAAAAGCCAAGAAATAACCAAGGATTATAGGAAATATTTTCCTAATTTTTAATTGGAAAGGTAGGCTAACGGTTTCTATTCTCTCATGCAAATAATATTAATTATTATTTTACTAATATTTTCATGAGAAAATTTTAGATGGAGCTACTTGATGTTTATAAAAGGAGGATGAGGGCACCCATTCCCATATTTTGGCCATCTTTTTTGTTATCCTTGTGATGTTGAGAATTTTTGCACTTTTCATTACTTGGGTGGTGTTACCCTTCCAACTAGTTGGGAGATGTGCCCCTTCTATCCACTGTAGCTAGCTAAGAGAAATCTTAGATAGTGAGGGAGGATTTGGACATCCAGTTCTTCTCATTGAGGATATTCAAGCTACAGAAAAACCATAAGGTTCTACATTAGTACCATAATGCTTCTTCTACCCTTACATATCCAGTTAGTAAGCTAGAGATAGCATGATCCAATTCTAGTGTGATTTCCCACAATTCTTGTAACAACAGTCCAAGGAAATGATGGATGAAAATCCAATGGGCCGTGATGGATGTACCTAAATAAATGTAATTAATTATTATGGTCATTCCATAATATGAATAAATAAATTATGTTCCTCCTACTTCTCTTGCTTCTATTCTCATTCAACTTTCTCTCTATTTTGCAATTCATGGCTATAATTGGTATATCTTAATGTTCGATTTTAACACCTATCCAATTCGATTCTATAGATATGAATAATAGTGTTTATAGTATGAATGAAATGATATTAAACCCACACAAGAATCATATCCATAATTCGTGACCCTTTTGCAACATTAGAAATCAATTGGAAAATAGGGCGTGCAATTCCCATGCAAAATTTGACTAGTTTTGAGTTTGGCTATAATAAATCATCCCAAATGATTAAAAAATTCTACAAAAAGGAATTATAAGTAAACTAACATTTTTATGAACCCATACAAGACCTCATATATTAAAATCGTGACCTTCAGGTACCATTTGGAAACATTTGGAAATTGACTAGTTTCACATCCCTTAAACCGAATTTCCTCCTAGTCACCAAACCATGCAAATATAACTCATAATAATTGAACCAATGAATCCTATACACTGAATTAGTACACTAATATTTAGTTACTTTCATTTATGCACCAGAATCCATTGGTTTTCCATGGAAGTCCTAGGAATATTTCATTGAATCCTTTGGTTTAGCAAAAGGATTCTACCTAGGCATTACTTACCCAAAAAAATTTCTCACTATCGAAAGTAAGGACAACTCCCTCTTCTTCCAAGTATTGCTGCAGGTTTTCTTGAGTGTGTTTAAGAACCTATATTCCCTCCTTGAGACATTAGTCAAGTCCTGGAATTGTTTGGGAACAAGTTGGTAGAAGACTAGTTTCGAATTGTTAATTGCTTGCTAGTCACAGTGTGGGGTTAAGAGTGTAAGAAAATTGTTTTTGAAAAGTCCCAAATTATAACTAAATATGAATGATATCTGACCCTTCATATCGTACCTAAAAATTTCCATAACATAGGTCCCAAACCATTCCTCATGGGCTGCACTAACTAAATCATATTCCAAGCATGTCTCCCTGTGCCTAGTTTGGAGCAAAAACACCTAGTCTTGATGAATTTCGATTTCTTGAGATAGGATTTGAGTTAATATTCTCAAATATATATGATAATTGTATTGGGAATACTAAATTGAGATTATCTCTTCTATTTTTATCCTATAACTTCCTCATGTGCCTTGTTGGCATACCTACCACCAGTTAATTACCTCATGCTCCATCTGGGTTCACCTACCATCACTTAACTTGTACCCACCATCAGTTAAAATGGAAACATCTCAGGAGTTACAACTGGAAATCATATCAAATAATGGAATATTCCAATATAATCCTACCACATGTATGGATTTCGAATGCCTCCTAAGGATCACAAATTTCTCTCTTGAGAATGTATTATAAATGTACACACATTGGTGAATAATAGATGCATGGAAATTATTCCAATTGAGCTCCAAACTTGTTATGTTCTAGCACATTTTTTCTTCTCAATTTTTTTGTGCATTTCTGTGAAATTAAGTGACGATTATTTTTGTCTCTAGATATTCTATTTAAAATTTCACATGGTATTAGAGATTTGTTGAGTAAAGTAGTCTTCTGTAGTGTTTCTAGAGTGTTTTGTAGGTGTAGCTGCTTTCATTTTTGCACTAGAAGAAGTGGAGGGTTAACATAATTCCATGGGAGTTTCCCTCAAGTCATTTTTATTTATCCAATGTGGTCTTTCTAGGTGTGATGCACTCCTGAATTTGCATGTTGTTGAAGTAAGACATCTTTACAGATCTTGGTTGTAGGTTACTATCTCACTAGGAGCACATTAGCAAAGCATGGATCATATTCAATCTTTGATTCTTACTCCTTTCAATTATTTCGAATGGAATTCCAAAATGGAATTCCTACTTAGAAGTAAGGGTCTCTATAAAGTCACCAAGGAGCTAGAGAATTAACAAAATTTTTCTATTGAGAAAGCTAAGTGGTTTAACATATTCGATGAATATTATGGTTTTCTTTGTCTCAAAAACTCCCAATATCTTCTACTTCATCTTGGTGGTTTGACCAATCCATTTCAAGTGTGGACCAAGCTCGAGTCCCTATTTGGAAAACAAGATGAGATAAGATGTCATCTATTGGAGAATGAGTTGATCTCATTAAGTCCAAGAAATTTTGACACCATGCAATATTTGATCTCAAAGTTCAAGTCATTAGTGATTGAGCCGAGGCAATGTAGGATTGAGAAGAAAGAGTAGAAACTCATTCTCTACATCCTATCAAAAATGGGTCCTATGTACTCAATGTTTGTCTCTACATTCTATGCAACCAGTCAAGCAGTTTTGAGCTGGAAGATGCCATCCTTAAGTGCATTCATAGAGTCTCTCACCAAAGAGAAACACAAGTTGATATATATGGGTGATTTTAGATCCTCCAAGTACCATGCAATTGTAGCTTTTGGATTCAAGAATTCCAAAGGAAAGCAAAAATTGAAAGAGAAGAAGTTGTCAGATGATGAGGGTTCCAACTCTGATGAAGGTTGCAATTCCAAGAAGAAGAACAAGGAAAGGGGATACAGATCGTCTTATTGCAGAAAAGGTTGGAATTCTAAGAAATATTGTATGAAGAATAAATTGGACATCATGACTCAATTTATTAAAGAGAATAACATTGATGTTCTTGATCTCACAATAAAGAAAGAACCAAATAAGCATGTTTCTCACCAAGAACACTATCTCAATGCTACTCACGAAGATAATCATTTTTATGCTTTGAGTGCTCAAGTCAAACCCCCTTATTATGATTCTAATAATTTTTATTTATATTCACACTCTGATATATCTGAATCATAAGTCTCCATCCCTTCTTTGGAAGAAATCCCAAACATTTCACCAGAGCCACCTCTCAATCCTTTTTTTTCACATGTTTCTAACTTGTCTCCAGAAATCTCTTTACAATTCCATTTGAATCCTTCCTAGCAGAGATTTAAACATAGTGCATAATTTGATATACTGGTTGTATGGTTGACACATCCATATTTCCCACCATTAGATCAAGAAAAGATTCCTCAACTCCCAAGTGCGATAGTTGACAAACCCATGGTTTCCAAAACTATGTCACTTGTTTAAGTTACATTCCAGTATTTCATATCTTTCAGTGGTTGGATTTCCATCACATTGGCCGTATTTGGAATGTTATTCCACATGTATGGAACTGATATCACCTTTTATATTTTGAATTTCAAGGTTACATAGTCTAATGCCCCTACAGGTTCACTAAACAAATAGTACAATTCAACTAGACCATCATTTCTTTTTGTGGTCCTACTCACTCATGGAGACACTTCACCATTGATGTTTTATACTCCATATGGTTTCTATTTTGTTGTTCCATAGCCTCATAAGCTCCATTGTGAAACTAGGAAGGAGATCAATCAGTTTGGAAGGAATATACATGGCTACATTGTCCATTATGCAATTGCACATGTTACTAATCCTAATGAGTTCACTGATGCTTTTCGGATAGGAGAGTGAACAGATCTATTTCCCATGTTTAATTATGTATTCATATATTATTATGTATGTGTTCACATAAAGAAGAATTCATATGATGCTCCTCCATTAGCAGAAGTTGAGTTCAAATGGGATCCTACACATGTTTTTTAGTTACACTGTATTGAAAACATGGTGCATGATCAAGGCCTCTACAAAATATTCACCAAGTCTCTCACCAAGAAGTAGTACATTCATCTCATTCAAGTGAATAAGAAGACATTGTGATGACATTTTGTTTATTTATGTGCCATGTCCTTTCTGAGGGGGGGTTTTCTTCCCACTAGTTTTTCCCTCTTTCCTCGATCAATATGGACAAATAAAATCCTTTTTGTAAAGGGTGACCTTTGGCCTCTGTTACTAGGGCCCTATTTTTTATTTTCCTCACACAAGTCAGGCTTCAAGGTGTTTGTTTGGATATATTACCCATATAGACATTATCCACATAACATCTATCTTATTTTCCTAATGCATAGACCCTGTTGGATTAAGATACTGTTCTAGAGGTTTCCAATGTAGACCCAGGTTCTTTGCGGTTTCAAGGAACCAACAAAACCCCTTCTCACTGGCCCTTTCGGCAACATCTTGCGAATAGGATGAGGTCTCACCCTAGGTGTAGCTATGGGGGTACTGCGGAATCAGGTTTGCACAGTGATGTGATGAGTTGATTAAATAGATCTACTGCGCAGCACATTGTGGGGCTCGCATTGCGGACTGAATACTGCACGATGATAGCCTTTGTCACGGTCAACACTTATGCAAGATAAGATTCTTGCACACCCAGCACATCCAAGGACTGCGCGGTTTGGATAGGATGCAAATACCAGGATAGCGCAACTGACTTATATGCTTCCTCTGCAGACTTAACTGTTATTGACGACTTTACTTAGTGTTTATCCATTCATCTACTACCTTAGACGATTAACCTTATAACCAGTGTAAATAGATGAGACACACACTACCATGCACTTTCGGGGCTCCACATAAAAGAGTTATACAATTCAAACTCTACATACACATGTCACTATTCAACGAACTGATACTTTCACAGACTTAGAATACTGCACATTCATCATTCACCCATACATGTAATACTTAACATATTATTCCCATCTTTCTCCTATGGAGAATATATATAAAAGAATTAACATAACAACTGATAAATGAGAATTCAAGCATCCAATGTAAGCAAACAGATAATTGCAAAACACAAACAATCACACTACACAGGATGTAATGTGGTTCACCCCCAGGATGGGAGCTACGTCAACAAGAACTGTTGTTGTATTAGTCTTTGGGAAGGGTACAACAGTTCTTTGTCTATGCACTTAGTGTTACACCTGAAATCCTACCATCATGTGATTCAATGTATACACCCCTGAAGTTTCCATTGGTTAAGTCATTTACCTGGGAAAGACACCACTATTTTTATGCTAGGTTTTGAAAGGTCGTCGCAGGTTGCACTCATGGAACCTATGACGTCACACCTTGTTGCATTATAGGGTGCAACGAAGTCAGTTAATGGGAAAAAATAGCTTCTTCAAGCTCATTCTTGAAGGTTGCTGAATTGGATCCCTATCCCTGACCTATTGGGGGAGCTGGCCTTCAGTTCCTAACCTCTAGGAAGGATCCCCTATCTCTCTTCTACCATATCTCAACCTACCCTATCCATATCATATCCACTTGTTAAATTTTTAGAATTTACTTCAATCTGATCTAGGATCTTAACTGAGAGAACAACATGTACAACATATTAATCATGGACACAATAATGCAAGCAAACAAGAGACATAGAGTTTACTTGGGGAAAACCATAAAGGTGAAAAACACCAATAACTTCCTCAAAGATAGATAGAGCAATGATACAACCAGAATACAAGAGATAGTCTTCTCCTAGTAGCAGAGCCTCCTCCTCCACAAGTGCACCACTCTCCAAAGTGTGAGTGAGTGAATAGAATGATGAAATAGAGATCTCCTGATCTCTATTTATACTAGACTTGACTTGCCTAATAACCTTTACTAGGTCGGCCTTAACTTAACCACATAACACAATGCTGACTGGGCTGACACCCAATAGGGTGGTCTAATAACCCTTTGACCCACATGGCCGACCCCCACTATGGTGGTCTAATAACCCTTCGACCCACATGACTTATACAGGGCCGACCCCAACAAGGTGGTCTAATAACCCATCAAGTATAAGTTACAACACTTACAATATAAATGACGACACTTCCGTATAGAGGAATAATAACATCTCTATAGGAATACAACCTCTTCTGTATAGAGGAATAATAACATCTCTATAGGAATAAAATATACATATATGTGAAATACATTCCGAAGTTACATATACATCAACACTCCCTCTTAACTAGGAAGGAATTTCTAGACATAGGTCTTCTAGCACAAGTCATCTTCTCTGGATCATCGTCACTAGATAATCATTATCGAGTCATCATCATCGTCACTGCTGCTGCTATCTTAATCAATCTCTGAATCTACTCGTCATTGGAAGTTCTACAGAGCCAGTTGTTTTTCATACTGGATGTAGGCCCACCACCTGCAGGTCTTCATCATCTGTGTGAACGGTCTGATAGAGTGGTCTCCGAGGACTAATTTTATGTGCGGATGCAATACTGGAAAGAGTATCCTAGGAACATTTATGTGCCTAAGCACGACCGACAAGATCTCCCAGGATTGATTACATGCATCTCCTCCACAATACCTTTAAAGAGC
Organism: Larix kaempferi; assembly: GCA_027924585.1. NCBI lineage: Eukaryota > Viridiplantae > Streptophyta > Pinopsida > Pinales > Pinaceae > Larix > Larix kaempferi. The sequence continues at coordinate 2,875,168 of BSBM01001381.1, forward strand.
ATCCCAGGAACATTTATGTGCCGTAGCATGACCAGCAAGATCTCTAAAGAGCATCCCAGGACTTATTACGAGCACACAGCTCAACCTCTCGAATCTCCAAGACTGATTACATGTGGATAGACAATACCTTAAAAGAGCATCTCAGGAACATTTATGTGTCGCAGCACGATCGAAAATATCTCTAAAGAGCATCCTAGGACATATTATGAGCACACAGCTCAACCTATCGGATCTCCAGGACTGATTACATGTTTCCGTAGTAATACCTCATCCCAGGACTCATTACAAGCACACAGCTCAACCTATCGGATATCTGAGGACTGATTACATACTACATAGCAATATCGAAAAGAGTATCCCAAGAACATTTATGTGCCGCAACACAATCGGCAAGATCTCCCAGGACTGATTACATGCTATTTGCACAACCTGCCACATATCATCTATGACCTCCAAGTATCAACCTGATACTCATGATCCAACGGATCATCATCACACAAAGCATCATCCTGATGCTCATGATCACAATGATCATCATCACTGTACCATCCTGATACATATCATCTAGAGAAACACCCTGAAGCTTGTCATCATGATCATCCTAATCATACAATGCATCCACCTGATGCATAACAAGTATCTACCTGATACATATCATCATACATGATCCACCTGATCATACAGTGTATCCACTTGATACAAATACAAATACATGATACATCTCAACATACATGATCTACATGATCATACAATGTATCCACCTGATACATATACAAATACATGGTCCATGCATCCAACATGATGCATATACAAAATACATACAAATGATCCAACCGATCATATCCAACATCCAACATGATGCGTACATACATATACATATAAATGATCCAACTGATCATATCCAGCATCATCTTGATGCATATACAGAGCAGTAACTGGAGCATCGTCTTGACGCTCATCATCCATGATCCTGTTGATCATCATAGCATTGTCCTCTTCAGATCATCTCATCGTCCACAAAGTATAGCCTAGATGCACATCATCCAACACTTACACCACCGACATGGGAGAACACATCTACCACCATTCGGGGAAGGCTCCAGCCCTTACTTTTTCACCATGGGAAAACACATCTACCACCATGTGAAAAATGGCTCAACAATTACATCACAACCAAGGGAGAACACATCAACCATGTCAAAAAATCTCATGTGCATCTGCATCTTCCAGACTCATCACTTACCTTTGGAAGGAACCTCGATCTGAAGTGCACCAAGCCTCTCTTTGAAGTACTCAAACTGCACTCTGGCTAGTGGTTTCGTCAGTACATCTACAATCTGCTCATCTGTCGCAATATACAGGAGCTTCACAGCTCCTCTCTGCACCATATCCCTAATATAGTGATATTTGATATCTATGTGTTTCGACCTGTCATGAAACACTGGGCTCTCAGACAGCTTCACACAACTTTGGTTATCATAGAAGATACCAGTAGCATCCAATGGGAGATCAAATAACTCAAACAATAGCTTCCGTAGCCATACTACCTCACAACTAGCTAAACAGGCTGCAACATACTCTGCCTCAGCTGTGCTCAGTGCTACGTAGGACTGCTTCCTGCTAAACCAAGAGATCACACCTGATCCCATACTGAATCAGCACCCAGATGTGCTCTTCCTATCTACAGCACTGCCTGCCCAATCTGAATCAACATAGCCTTGCAGGTTAAACTTTTGGTTTTCTTCATACTTGAGCCCATAATCAACTGTATCCTTTAGGTACCTCAGAATATGCTTTACAGCAACCAGGTGAACATCTCTTGGATCCTTCAGGAACTGGATCAATGTGTTCACCACAAAGCAAATATCTAGTCTCGTGTTCTTCAGGTACATAGAGGACCCAATCATCTGACGATACATTGTGATATCAACCGGATCAGACGAAGCATCACACAGAAGCTTCAGGTTTGATGCCATAGGTGTGGCCATAGCCTTGCAATCCATCATCCCGAACCTCTTCAGGATCTCTACAACATACTTCCCTTGTCCAAGGAAGATTCCATCTGCACTCTACCACACGTCCATGCCAAAAACAAATAGTGCATCATCCCCAAGTTCTTCATCTCAAACTCGGCAGCGAGCTTCCGCTGCATGTCGGCAATCAATCTATCCTCACCTGTTACAAATAGGTCATCCACATACAATAGTAGTATCACTGGATTTCCTTCCTCAACATTGTAGTAAAGGTTGGAATCCACTTTACTCTTGGTAAAGCCCAAACTGGATAGAAAGTTGTCTATCCTATCATACCAAGTTTTGCACATATATGACTCCCTGTCATGTGACTCAGAACCAAGTGGCTGCTCCATATACACTTCTTCTTTAACTACACCATTCAAGAAAGTTGTCTTGAAATCCATCTAGTGTATCTTCCACTTCATCACTGCAGCCAAAGAAAGTACTGATCTAATGGAAGTGTATCTAGCTACAAAAGCAAAATTCTTTATGCTACCGCTTGCAGCATGCTTGATCTTATAGATCCTCTTGGAAGTCACTAGTTCTTGGGACTGCATCCCAAACATCTTCATGATCGACTTGGTACTCCTCGATCATGGCCTTCTTCCCAGGTCCTGCGAACTTCAACATCTTCAATATATAACTTTGTTGCTAAACAAATGTTGCAATCCTTCTTATGTCGGTGATGGTATACGATCTTTCCTACACAACAAGTTAAATTGCATGATTAGAAAACATCTCATAGTTTTCAGAACAAATTCTTACACATAAAGAAATATGTCATACAGTCATGCAATTATCTTAGCCAATGCTTCTATACAACATTTATCCATATCCCGTAACTTTCTAGATGCCTTCCAATCTCTACCAGAACATTGTTAAGAGTGTGCACAACTCCTAACATGTTAGCAAAGAGGTTTCATTCTAGATAAGTAGCAATGGAATGTTGTACAGTGCCATAGGCCACTTACCCATGTATATTAGTAGTATATTGTTCACCAATGCAACTATTCTAATATGGATAATACACATCCTAATTCTAGGAACATAAGCATATACATTATTGAATAACATTGTGTAAGAAATGACAATTTCAAATACTTATATTTGTTTGGTTGCTGGGTGGACTCCCTCTGAATCTTTGCAACTCCATTATGATGTGGATTGTGAGAAGTGGTCAACTCCCTCTAATATATTTGTATCCTTGTAGAAACTACTGGAGTGTGCTCCCTCTTGATCTTCGCTTTCTGGATTACCTGTCCTTGAACTTATATCCATGCTTAATCACTATGCATGCTTATTAGTATCATCATTGTGTTATCATTGAGGTCTCATACATAATTATACATTCATTAGTATATTCTTAATACTATCAAAACACAATAATCTTAAGCATGTATAGTCATGATCATTTCAAACACAGATAATAAACATTAGTATCCAAGGTTTCAGGGAAGTCCTCTTTTACTCATGCATATTCTTATTTTATCATAAGACTCTTCTGATTAGTTAAATCATCAATCAAGATAAGAGATATAATATGCATAAACCCGTGATTACTCAAACCTATACCTTCATGATTTTTCTGGTTAGTCATGTCATCAATTATGGTAAGAAACATAATATGCATACAACCATGACTATTCAAACCTATGACTTCATGAATAATCATTATCAACAACACAACAGTATAAGATCCTAACACAAGGTAGGATTCTAGCTTGATATAGGAAAAACATACTTGGATTAGCATGCTAGCTAGTTATGTCTAACATACCTGCATAATGTCTTCTGGTTCTCTTCAGTGACTTGTGCTAGTAACCTGCATGTGTCATAATTCAACCATTGTAAAACCAGGTTATACATACCTCGTAAGTATATCTTCTATGTGATCCATGACAATGGATGAATCTTTGTCTTCATGTCACCATGATCATATGTTCTTGAAGTAGAACATGATTTGTCTTTCTTGTTGTACCTTTTATGTTAGCGAACAACATAAACCTCATACAACATCATAATGCATTAGTACAATCATAAGTGTCAAGACCTTAATCAATGAATATCTTCTATTAAGGTGATACGACAAGTCTAGTAATTAATCAAGATTGTATTGTAATGATATGAAGACAAACATATCATAAACTTAACCATGAACAGAATTCGAAACATACCTATAAGCCATACCTGTCAAGATTGCTTGTAATCTTCTTATGGAAGGCCTTAGCATCATCTCCCTTTGAGACAGGAACTTCTTCACTTATGCAGGTGACCAATCCATCTTCTTCTAGGATTAACCCAATCCACTTGATTTGCAAGAACTGGACCTGGAGCTAGATTAGGGTTTGTTAGAGAAACCCACAAAATTAAAACTTTGAATTTCTAACTTCTAAAAGGATATAAATATGCGCCTTGATGAGCTGATCAAGCTGGTATATTCAGAATTTGAAAACTTCAAAGTTTCACTACTCAATTTTGCCTTTGAAACTTCCGGATTCACTAGACGTGACCCCGAACTAGGGTTTGATGAAGCCCACTCTTATGCCCAATCAAAATTTTTGATCCAAATCTCTAAGCTTCTATTTTTATGAGGAGCTTCCAACCATGGTCACAGATTTCAAAAATTCCCATTTTTGCAGAAGCCTTAATTTTCCACTTTTCTTATCAAAGTCCCGAACTAGGGTCTGATCAAGCCCGGCCTTCTGCCCAACCAAAAATTCTGATCTTGGTCTCTAAATTTCGATTTTGATGAGTAGCATTCAGCCATGGTCTCTGATTACAAAAATTCCAACTTTATCTGAAACCCTAAATTCCGGAAGCCATGAATGAAGGTGCTCAAAAATAATTTTGTTTTGACAGAAATATGTACCTGATTGTTTCTGGTGTAACTCTGAACTTTTCGATCCACAGGGTCTGAAATATTTTCTTGAGATAGCTTGACCTGTCATCTTTCCATCTCGATAGGTTTGACCTCAATTGGATTCTCTAAGAGAGATTTATTCCAAGTGTTGCAACGTGACCTACTTATGGGATTAAACAAGAGAGCAAACTTGTACGGCATTCCACGTGTCACTGGTTCAACTTCAGCCTCTAAAAAGGTTTCCTAAGATATTACAGTTTGTGTACTACCTGTCACATTTTACGAAATTGCATTTCGAGCTTCCTAGCCCAAGTTATGACCTTTATGCCAAGGTCACCTATTTTTTACTCAGATCTGGAAGAGGCAGAAACCCTATATTGTACAGATCATAAATCACAAAGTACAACGAATTAGAGGTTGTCCTTTGGAAAAAAGGTACACGGGGATCTAATCTTCGAACTGTAAAAGTTTCAGATACAAAAACTTCACCAAAATGGATTTATAGCGAAAGTGATACAATGACTGGTTTTTTCTATATCAAGCCCTAGCATCATAAGTGCAACAAGTGTCATACATGCCATATCATGCCTTCTTTCAGGCTAGCTCTTATACCATGTCAAATTTTCAGAATTTACTTCAATCTGATCTAGGATCTTAACTAAGAGAACAACATGTACATCATATCTACAAGATATTAATCATGGACACAATAATGCAAGCACACAAGAGACACAAAGTTTACTTGGGGAAAACCATAAAGGTGAAAAACCCCAATAACTTTCTCAGAGATAGATAGAGCAATGATACAACAAGAATACAAGAGATAGTCTTCTCCTAGCAGCAGAGCCTCCTCCTCCACAAGTGAGCCACTCTCCAAAGTGTGAGTGAATGAATAGAATGATTAAATAGAGATCCCATGATCTCTATTTATACTAGACTTGACTTGCCTAATAACCTTTACTAGGTCGGCCTTAACTTAACCACATAAGACAATGCTGACTGGGCCGACAGCCAATAGGGTGGTCTAATAACCCTTTGACCCACATGGCCAACCCTCACTAGGGTGGTCTAATAACCCTTCGACCCACATGACTTATACAGGGCCGACCCCAACAAGGTGGTCTAATAACCCATCAAGTATAAGTTACGACACTTACAATATAAATGACGACACTTCCGTATAGAGGAATAATAAAATCTCTATAGGAATACAACCTCTTTCATATAGAGGAATAATAACATCTCTATACATTCCAAAGTTACATATACATCAACACCACTTAGCCCTATATAAGTGAGGCTCTACCTCTCTCCAAGGGAGGAAGTCTATGGTACTCTTATGTTGGTGAAATTAAGCTCATAGATCTAACACTCTAGCTTGGGAGACATCCACTTATCTCTAGGATCTTTGGCATGGCTTGTCGGAAGGAGCTTGCAATGTTAAGGAAATGGTTGTAATCCTCTTTTCTATTGTACTCTCCACTTTTCAATATAGTTAATACAATTGCTTTCCATAAATGTTGTCGCATTTATGATGTTTAGAGTTTTCCTCCTTTACTATTAACTTAGATCTATCATATGAAATGTATGCTTTCACTATTCTTGTTCTGTTATATGTTCAACAGGGTATAGCCGTTTAAGATCTGGCAGTGCTAGAGCATTGGATCAAGGAAGGAGAAAGGGATCTACAAATCCAAGGTAAAGGATCTATCCTTCCATTTGCAATTCTATTTGATCTAGGAAAGTATTTTGTGTTATGTCCTATTTGTTCTAGACTTACGTTAAGCTAGGGAGATCAGGCCTTGAGTCCGCTCTTGGTAGATTGTCCGTCAAACAAATCTGGCGACCATACTGGGGAGAACATTGCTTTATAGTTGTCACTTTGAATGTTGTTTTTTAGTTGATTTCTTTCCAAGCCATATCATTTTGTCATTTCCTTCTTGTAGTGGATTTCACCATCAAATCTTCACATTGAAGAGTTTGGTTAACTTCCTTTGAGTTTGTACTTCTCACTGAAAAACCCTTTTTATGCTCACTATCTGGATAATTGGTTCATTTTTTAACTCAGATCTCGCCTATCGCACCTGGTCAGTGTACCCAAAGCGACACTATGTTGTTGTTGATCTCTGTTCTTTGCCTGCTAATCCGTCGTTGCATCCCTTCCATTGGTATACTGCAACACCATCACACTCCCCGCATTTGTGAACTACGATGTCGCGCTATGTATAAGCACAGAGTACGCCGATCTTCCATTTTTTCCATACAGGCATGCCCTCTCCAGTTTTGTATTGAATTTGGTTTGTGTGCAGACTCTCTCTGTATTGTATGATCTAGTCAGAGATCCCTTTTTGCTTTGTGTGATTGAGTTGTTTGGTTTTGTTGGAGTTGTTTTGGGTTCCATCTTGGACACATCTGATATTTGGTAGTAGTAGACACTCTTGTCTCCCCCACCTGCATACAGTCACCCTTGCATTCCCTCCTCTCCTTCCCAGATCTGATCATTGTGTTAGATCAGTTTCCAGACCTCACTTGCATTCATTTTGTGAGTTTTGCTTGCTTTTAATCTTGCTTGTTGCTGATTGATTTTGAGTATTGAGTGTATTTTCAGTCTTTTGAGTGCTCATCTCTTCCTGAGATTTTCTGAGTTGTTAGAGTACTATAAGTTATCTTTTCAGTTCAAGCATTCATGTTTAAAAGCATAGTTGTTATCAAACTGTCATTTTGATGCACTCATTCAAAGATAAAAATACTTCATTTCCTTTATTTTTCAAGCTCATTTGAAGAATTGTATAAGCATTGGAATGTCTCATTCATAGATCTTTTGGAAAATTTGAAAGGAAATTGCATTATTTATATTTTTCATGAATTACGAGTTGCTCATCTTCTTGGAAAATTCGAATATAGATCAAGTTTTGCAAAAGTAATTCTATGCTTTGGAAATTGCATTGTATCTTTTGGTTTTTGTGCTTTTAGGCCATCATAGTGAAAGTGAAAAGTTTGCATACCTCACTTAGGAGTTCTCTCTTTTCATTACTTAGCATCATTTTCATTTTGAAAAGATAAAAGAAAAAGAAAAACATGCTTTGATTTGGCTTAGTAGTGTTGTGAAATTTTTTTGTGTTTCGTTGAAAAGGAAAAGGAATGCTTCAGAGTCATTTTTAGTAGATTTGGGATTGTCTTGCATTGCATTTCCTTGGTTAAATTGTTGGAAAGAAAAAGAAAATGTCTCCTTCCTATATGTAGAGTTCATTGAAAGAAAAGTGTATTTTTGCATGTAGTTAGGTCCTGCATTATGTTTACGATTATGTACTCACCTCATGCATTCACCTAACCGTCCAGATAAAATTAATGGTAGAACTAGGGTAAAATATTTAGAAAATTGTGTGTAAGTTAGAGACGTGTTCCGGCATCATTAAGCGTGGCAGTTGTCGTTATTTTCCAGCATTGTATCCTAGGGGTATTGTAGTATTCCACGTACTTATTGGTATATCGAGCTCTTTCACGTACCCACCAAGTCACCTTGAGTACTTGTCGTATAGTGAAGGGTGTATCACATACTCGGTAGTATATCAAAAAATCTCTTGCCGAACAGTTGTGCATTAGACAACACCACTACGGATTTGAGCTCCCACATACCTTGCGTATATCGGGAGACACCCTTAGGATTCCTGAAACCAACTGAATTAACCTTTTGGCCCTCTTAGTGGAGCAATACACCGAGAACAACAGTTAGGGAGCTACTACGCACGTACTGTCTAGGTAATCGGGTATGCAGGAAAGGGTACGGTCCCAATCCTCCTTGTCGCGTCATATTGTTGGACCTTGCGGTATATCTCGAGTTGCGAAGCCTTGACAATCCTGTGAGGTTCCAGACCTTGAATCCACTCTTACAACATAATTTTGCTTGTGGCCTTAGTTTGTGTAGGGTTTTGTCTGGTCTGATTTTCTTTTAGTTTTCCCTTAGGAAAAACTTTTCATTTCAGTCAGTCTGGCTGAATTTACTTGGAGAAGGTCTCACAGGATTCAGAATTTGCCACCCGAATATCCCCTTAATCATGAGGTAATTTTGAGGGAAAGAATGGATCCACAAGCCAAGGTCGGGTCACATGAAGTGGAAAACCCCACTTTGAATATTGGAGGACATTTGTTTCCACATACTCCTCCAGATTCACCTGCCTCTCATCCCCCGCAGGGTGAAGAAGCACAAATCCCCACTTTACAAGACTCACCTCCTCTTGCCCTGGGAGAGGCTATATCGTTGGAATGGATAAATCAACCCCAGGATGACCGTACAACAGCTGCTGAATCTGCAACAGCTTATTGGACATCTTCTACCGATCACCCAGTGGCCCATTGTTCCATTGCATCCCCACCCAATTGGGCTAGCCATGATGACCGCTTAGCACCTTACCGTGAGCAATTGGCTCATCTACGTGCTATGGGTGAGGAGTTTTGAAATCAAAACTTTCAAATAAGATTCGATGATAGACCAATCCCAAGTCGCTCTTTATCTTTCGAGTCACCAGAATCATCCACGCAACACGTGACCACTACTGAAACTGGTCAACCGTCCATTCCTACACATGTATCTCCTAGGAAGGAGACCAGTTTAGTACCTCCCATGACCCAACCTATTGAAGGACAATAGTCAAACACACCCGTGACTACCGCAGTTATGTCACCTATTCCTCCCCCACCCCAAACTTTGAGGGGAGGATACTCTTTACCCCCTACCTTCTTTACAGGTAGTGGCAATCCTACGGTGAATAATCAATAGCTAGTGTTGGGTTAACCTTTACCTAGTGTTCAGGAAGTTGTTGCTGGGGGGAAACCCCCACCTCTTAACCATAATCCCGAAGCAAGAGTTCCCATCGGGCCTTCCATTGGAAATTATTTACCTCCTAGACCTTCCACTTTGGGACTGTCCCATGTTGGGGGACCGTCCAATGTAATTCAACCTCCATCGAGCCAATCATATCCAGCTCATATTAACCTTGTGCCGAGTCAACTTAATCCTGGAAACGCACTCTGCAGGGTACCTTACGCCAACAATCCTTACACTCTATGGGGATAGAAAAATGTTTTACAACATGGACCCTCACTTGCAGTCCCGCAAGTCCCTCCACCCCTATTTGGTCCATCCCCACCTCCAATTGGAGGCGACGGGCCCCCACATAACTCTAGAGGAGGTGGACCTCTACCTTCTAGTGGAGGACCACCTCACTTCGGTTATCATGGCCCACCTCCCCCTGGCATAGGTGATGGTTGACCACCCTCTCCTCCTAGTGGAGGTGGGGGCGGACCATCTCATCCCGGTGGTGGCAGAGGCACACCTCCCCCTCCTGGTGGTGGTGGTGGAGGACCTTCTAATCTTGGTGGTGGTGGTAGTGGACCCCCACCCTACTATGGTCGAGGTGGTGGAGGAGGCTCTTACCCTTTCGGCAGCGGCAGTGGCCCACCACCCCCTCCCGGCGGAGGTGGTGGAGGCTCGTCCTATTCCGGTGGTGGTAGTGGAACACCAACTCCCCCCGTTGGAGGCTTGGAATCCCATCCTACCCTGGTGGTGGTGGTGGAACCCCACCATTTGGAGGCGGCCCACCCCCTCCCAGCAGTGGAGGAAGACTCCCACCTTATGGTAACGGGCCACCTTATTATGGTTATTTACCACCTTACTATGGCAGTGAACCTCCATTCGGTCTGGGCGGCCAAAACCCCTACATCCAGTTTCCTCCTGGAACACCCTATGGTCAGTCGATACAAGGTCCCATAAGTCCTTATACACCTTATCCGTACTATTAGTACTAGAAGCCTAATCCACAGCTGCCCTTTTTGGCTACTTTGGATCTACCTGACCTATCTCGTTTAACTAATTACCCCATTTACCACGGAACTAATTGGGCACCCATTCCGGTGAAACTTTTGTCAGATATCCCAAAATTTGATGGTAAGCTAGGTGAGGATCCTAAAAACAACATGATGACATACCACTTATGGTGTTCATCCAACTCCCTGATGGATGACTCAATCCGTATTCAGTTATTCCAATGGACTCTTACTAGTTCGACTGCCAAGTGGTATATTGAACTACCACCCCATTCTTTTCCTGATTTTGGTGCTCTTACTATGAATTTTTTGACTCATTTCCAGCTGCCTATACAGTATGGAACTAGTACAAATATTTTAACCTCGCTCCATCAAAATACTGCTACTCATATATCAGATCATATACATGAGTGGTAGAGGAGACGACGTCTCATTAAGGCTCCTATTCCAGATCAGCTCCTAGCAGATTGGTTTATGAAGTCTCTCATCCCAGCCATAGCATGAGATGTTGCCATGGTAGGTGCTGTAAAAGAAGAGCAAGCCATCGCACATTCCCACTTACTAGACATAGTCTATGCTCAATCTGGCACATTGTTTGATATCCTTCCTAATGCACCCTACAACACTTATGACCCCGTGAAACCACCCAAGGGACCCCAAAATGATGGCATCATTGGATCCCTTACCACCCAACCATCTTCTCAAACTGTTGGTTAGTCAAACCCTTCGGGTTCTTCCCCATCACCAACACAGGCTGGTCATGGCACCACAAAATCATCCACTCCTGCTGTCATCGAAGAAGTGAATTCTGTTTCATCTGTTTCACCTCAAAAGTATGGTGGTAAGAAGAAGAACAAGGGGAAACCTAAGAAATATTCCACCTAGCAGGAACAAAAGAGCACCCCTGATGATACCAAACAGAAAAGGAAGTTGAAGTATCCTTTCCTACTGTGTGGTGATGATCACTTTTCTAAAGAGCGCTCCCATAGAGATGAAGTTCAAAATTTTCTTAAGGGTAAACCCACACCTGCAGTTCCCAATGATCCCTTCCCTGCTCAAAATCAGCAGACGATCGCTCACACTTCTTCTTCCCAAGGAGAAGCATCCACCACCACACATGTTCTCATGGTGCGTAACGAGACCATCAACTTGAATACTCGTTCTCGTTTGTATGACTCCATTCCAACTAAGGAACCTGTTGGAAGTAATACTGAAAAAGGTTCCACTTCGATGCCCGATGTCACCATACCGGCTGTGCCTCTCACCATAGAGAATCCCTCTCTCGAGTTAGTGTTGCGTCCACCCAAGAGAACGATTAGAAAATCGGCTTTTAATCCAAATGCTTGGGCTGCTCAAAACTACAACATCGTAGAGGACCTAGCATAAGCTCCTTGTGCTATGTCAATGTCAAGGTCTTGGAAAACTGTCTGAATCAGTGCAAGACTCTCCTTGCTGCCATTGGTGTAGTTGAACCAGATTCATCAAAGACCATTATGTTCCTGCTGGAGTATTTTAAACCGAGGCTCTCCCATCAGCTGGCATTTCAAGTTGCCTCAAACATTGCTGGGAAGATAATCCATCGTACTGTTTTGGATGAAGGAGCCTCCATGTCAGTCATGTCGATCGCATGTTGGAGAGCCATTGGCTCTCCCGAGTTGAACCATTCTCCTACCACTTTGAGATCCTTTGACAGACATGGATATCAACCTCATGGGATGTTACAAGCTTTACCAGTCGAGCTGAGGGGCAAGACCGCAACACTTAACGTGGAAGTGGTCGCTGCCCTGTTAGATTACAACATTCTGCTTGGTCGCAATTGGTTTTACACCATGACTGTAGTCGCATCATCTGTCTTTCGCAGTACAATTCCCCCATCAAGGGCGAATTGTGATAGTCGGCCAACTGGATTTCTGCACACCTGACACCACTTCTCACCCAAGCGATAACGTTCCTTCAATTGGAAAATCTTCGTAGAAGTATGAGAGTGTGGGGGTTGGCCTCCTTAAGGATTCATCCCTTATGGGCATCTTTCCTACTTCAAATCCCCCAAATCATGTTGCTATGGTGAAAATGATCTCCTCGCAGACTACATATATCTTCAACTCCACTTATTCATGGCCTGTACTTGATGAAGCCACCACACACCTGATTGGAGACACTATGCCTCTATCACCCGTTGAACTCATGTACGAGGCTATCTAATCAACACCTGAGGACCACTTAACTGCGGCCTCCATTTCCTATTCTCTAAAATGGACATCATTCAATCCTCTGGTATGGACTTTTCATTCTGACGAGTCCATTATGGAAATCATGAGCGCAAATGATCCTCTGTGGGAAGACCTCCATCATCGTTCGTCTTCTTTCCCCTTACTGGATACTATAGAGAACAACATTCACAACATCGTGACACCGGATATCTATTATGGGTCCCTGTCCATGATACTTATGTGTCAAACGGACTCCAAAGGAAACCTCGCCAACATTGAACCCACCACTTCGATAGACATTTCGGTTACCCCTGGTGTAGTGAAACACATTCACTTAGGCCAGAAGTGCTCCCCTGAAGAAGTCATCACCGCCACAGCCTTATTCAAGCAATTCAAAGATGTGTTTGCTTGGACCTATGAGGATATGCCTGGGATAGACCCCTCCATTGTTTTACACGAGATTAAAACCTATCCTGACATCAAACTTGTCCGCCAAAAGCTATGATTGGTACACCCTAGGAAGACTGTGGAAATCACGGTAGAGATTGAGAAACTCTTGAAGGCTGGCTTCATCTATCCTGTCCCATTGACAGAATGGGTCTCAAATGTCGTCCCTATTACTAAAAAGAAGGGTACCATTCGTGTCTGTGTTGACTATCAGGATCTAAACAAATCTTATCCCAAGAACAACTACCTGAATCCCTTTATTGACCAGATTATCGACAATTGTGCTGGAAGTGTCATTTTTTCATTCATGGATGGATTTTTTGGATACAACCAAATTGAGATCCACCCCGCCGACCAGCACAAGACTGCATTCATCTGCCCTTGGGGAACGTTTGCATATTGTAAAATTTTGTTTGGTCTTAAAAACACTGGTGCCACTTTCCAGCGGGCCATGTCGTACGCTTTGCACGATGTGAAGGACTTTGTGGAACCTTACTTGGATGACCTCCCTTCTCACTTGAAGCAGTGTGAGTTCCACTTAGATCATCTGATGGCTGTTTTCTTTAGATGCAGATGGTACAATATCCATCAGAATCCTCATAAGTGTATTTTTTGTGTCGAATCTGGACGCCTCTTAAGGTTCATTGTCTTGAAAGATGGAATCCACATTCATTCCTTCAAGGTGGAAGCCATCGTCGCTCTTCCACCTCCAACCAACATTACGGAACTTCAAAGTCTGGAAGGAAGTGCGACTTATTTAAGGTGTTTTGTCTGTAATTTTGCACAAAAGACACAGGGTTATATGAGATTGATGAAAAAGGATGTCCCATTCATTTGGGATGATCAAGCTCAACAATCTTTCAAAAGTTTGAAACATGCCATCACACATGCCCCTGTGATCCAACCGCCGAATTACTACCAAGATTATATTTTATATCTCGCAGCTTCCGATACCACTATCGCCATGGTTTTGGTACAGGAAGACTAGAACTCCCAAGAACATGTGATATACTATGCCATCAAACGTATCATTGACACTGAAACTCGCTATTCACATGTTGAAAATCTTGCTCTCGCGGCAGTCATTGCCGTGCATAAGTTTCGTCATTACATTTTGCTCTGCACCACCACTATCATCACTGATTCGAACCCCATGTACCATCTTTTGACTCATTAGGTGCTTGGGGGAAAGTATTCATGTTGGATCGTGATACTGGAAGAATTCAATCTTCTTTTCGAAAAAGCCAAGTCAAAAGGGTCTTCGGTGTTCGCTGAGCTCATCTGCGACCTCCCCCATACCGATACAGAATCTGAGCCCAATGACTCATTTCCAGATGACTCATTGTTTCTTATCAGTATGTCTGATCCATGGTATGGAGATATTACATTGTATCTTCAAACCCAACATTTCGGCCCTGAATTGTCTCGTGATGACCGTCGTCGAATATGCCACCATGCAAAGTACTATCTGATTATCAGTGATACTTTGTACCGTCGTGGCATCGATTCCATCCTTCGACATTGTCTGACTCATGAGGAGGCTGAATGCGTTTTGAATGACTGTAATGCTGGGGCATGTGGAGGTCACCTCTCTGGGATGGCTACAACCCATAATATTTTGCGTGCAGGATTTTATTGGCCGTCTATCTTCAAAGATTGTATCGAGACCATAAAAAAATGTCCTCCATGTCAACATTTTCATACAAAAAAGTGCACCCATCCCGCCCCACTACACCTGGTTATTGCCATTGGCCCCTTCGCTAAATGGGGCATCGATTTCATGCATTCTAATCCTACCTCGGCCAGGGGGCATAGTTACGTCATTGTAGCTGTGGACTACTTTACAAAGTGGGCCAAGGCAATGCCTACATACACGAAAGATGGCAAGACTGCCACACTCTTCATACTTAACGATGTAATAGCGCGGTTTGGAGTTCCTCAAGCGATAGTTACTAACCATGATTCATACTTTATCAACCACATGGTTGAAGAGTTGAGCGACAGGTTGGGTTTTTGCCATGAAAAATCAACACCGTACTACCCTCAGTCGAACAGACAGGTCAAGGCCATTAACAAGGTCTTGAAAACTATGGTCCAACGGATGGTCGATACGGACAAAGCCAATTGGCACAACATGCTCTTCTCTGTGCTTTGGGATTATAGAACCTCTGTCAAAACTACCACTGGACTTACTCCTTTCCAACTAGTGTATGGATTGGAGGCAATCCTTCCCATTGAGTGCGAGATTCTATCTCTCAAGCTCGCCATCGAACTTCTGCCAAACACTACTACTGAGGAAGAATGCTTCCTTAACTTAGCTAAGCTCGATGAGACTAGCTGAGATGCCACTCTTGACAACATGGCTCATAAGAAATGCATCAAATCGCAGTACGACAAGTCGATAGAACCTCGCACCTACAATGAGGGAGATTTGGTCCTCACATATGACCAAAAGCATGATAAGCTAGGAAAAGGAAAGTTTGAGTCCATGTGGCATGGACCTTACGTAGTGAAACGTGTCTTAGAGAAGGGAGATTATGAGCTTGAAGACTATGACGGGATATCTTTGGGTGAACCCGCAATGGACTTTACCTTAAGAGGTACTATGCTTGAGTCTTTCATGCATGAGTACTTTTGTATATACTGTACATGGTGTGCACGTGTTTTATATGTGTGGTGTGGCACTTTGACTTCGTGCGTATTTAGGTCTTGTTTCATTTCTTATACCATGTTCTGTCTGTGTGTGCAGATGGCAATGTGTTATGGATTCACGGACGACGTCAGTCGACATAACCATAACCTTGCTTCGGTAGCCTGGGTACTCTATTCACCTACCGACGAGCTCATTAGCTTAGGAGGAATGTGTCTAGGTTTCGCAACCAACAATGCTGCAGAATATCAAGCAGTCATTGGAACCCTAACTGGTGCCATTTCTTTGGGTATGGATCGTGTTGTCATCCACCTGGATTCTCAACTAGTTGTCTCTCATCTTAACCAGATCTAAGCCATCTGCGATCCTACCTTACTCCGTCTCTATCGACGAGTCCGTCTTCTGGAAAGGTCCTTCAAGTCCGTTCAGTACCTGCACATTCTACGAGATGTTAACACAGTTGCCGATTCTATGGCCAACTTCATCTTAGATTGGTACATTGCACACACATAAGCATATTCATGAATTGGTAAAAGTAGACATAGCATGTGAATAATTTATTTTATAAACAAACACATAAACAAGACCACATCATTCATCCATGTGAAACAGATAATGTATAAATTATTGGAATGTCTGTATATATATATATATCTCAAAAAGTAGTGCTCGTACAAAAATATGAAGAACAAAGGCTTTCAGTGAGTCTCAACAAAATATGAATCCTCGTAGCTTTTAGTAGTACAAAATCTGAGGCCTCTAAGCTCTCGGTACACACATAGTAACAACCCAAGGCCTAGCGCCTAGCTCATACAACCCTAGATGGTTTAACAGCTCTGGCCTGCTGAGTGTGGAAACAGTCAACTGCTCTCGCAACCCTGCGAAGCAGCGCATTGAAGCACGCAGTCGCTCCAACCGTGTACACCTGCATGGGCCACGGCACCTCATCTATCGTCGGCTCAGGAACGTCTACTGTCAACCCACTCAGGTTGCCATAGACTCCATCCATCTCTACAATGGCAGCATGCACTGCAGGTCCTATGACTGCTCCCTCTCCTCTCTCTCTCCTAGCAAGAAGAGATACTCCCACTGGTTGTATAGGTCCCACATCTGCACACACATGTTGTTTACTTGTCAGCACTACACCAAAAAAATCATAAAAGAACAAAAATTAAAAAGTACAAGGGTTATTTGTTCTTACCAAGGTCTCCCCATGCTGCTCCTTCTGGAAGCAACAAGTCCAGGTCATCTCTGAAGTTCGTACCACTGTACGGGAAGTCCTCCACCATCAGTAACTGGCCCTCCATCCAAGTAAAGAACTCGATACCATATGAGAGGATGGGACCCCCACCATGACGGGACATCACCGTCATCCATTTGGCCATGTGTGGATCCCTAGGATCCCTGTCATCCAGTAGTACCTGAGGGCATAGTAGGGGAACCCATTCCCAGAGGATCGAGATCACTATCTAACCATAGCCAAACTATTTGAGCTCTCCTCGCCAACACTTGGTCAGATCAGCTCACATGTTTGCAAGGAGTCCCTCGCACCAGTTGTAGATCTTCGAAGACATATAGTCCTCTGCATATAACATCTGTGCTATGGTGGCTAAGTGAGGAGCTTGGCTCCCTACCATCTTGGTAATGGTGAAAAGTATAGTGTGTAATGGGCATTCTCGTACGTCTTCAATGGGGATCTTCCCACTAGAAGCAACAGTGTTGGGAACACAATGCTGCAGGATCATGTCACCCACACTCCGATTACTCCCACGTGATCCAGTAAAGAGCACATTGTCCCCTCTTCAGGACAATCCAATAAGAAAGTAGATGTCCTCGACATCTATGCTAAGCATGTGCTCACCGATCATGAAGTACTGTTGGGCTGCATCCTAGCATCAGAGCATATTGGTCAATAGTGGGATTTGGGACCTCATACCCTGAATCCCGAAGAACTTGAGGAGCCCACAATTCCTCAGTACTTCCATACATCGTGGATCATTTGTGGCTTATTCGTCATCTAACTCATGCTCCTGTTAATCCCATTCTAAAACCATTTTGGATGCTTGGAACCTGCCAAAAGGAGAGTTTTAACATTGTTAGAACTTGCTTCAACCACCAAAAGTTCCTTTTTTGAGCTTGGCTTGAGTTTGGGGATGGACATCGCCATCGTAACACCTTGTTTTTGCAAATAGTGCAACATCGTTGCAGTCCAGTTATGCGACCCTTGCCATGACTCAGTCTCATCGCAGTTCTCGAAAGGGAAGGCTGCGACGAGCCGAGGGCGCAATGGCCCTTCCCAAACCAAGCCAAAACCCAAAAAAATGAATGAAATTCAAAAAAGTAAATCACTACATTTATGCTAGATGAAGTTTAGGGTTATCTACTCTGGACGACAGGTGAAATGGTTGCTCGTAGCTCCCGGAATCGACGAGTCAAGTTTTGGCTCCAAATGGCACTACTCCTCCCAAATTTGGCAAATAGAACAATGGTGACTATATTTGGTTTTTATTTCTATTTACAAATAAAATGGAATATTCCTTTTTCAAATATTTGATGCCTTTATGCCATTTGCTATAGTTTGGATCAATTTTATCATATTTGAATGTTTGGTTGACTATTTGACCTAGTTTTCGAGTGTGCAGAAGTTATTAAGTGTCTTTTTATGCCATTTTCGCATTGGAACGATCATCTCAGGTATGAACACCCCTTGTGAATTTTGTCATTTATCTTTTCATTTATTAGATTGTAATTATTTAATGATTATGAGCTTACTCTTTGTTCTTTCTCATGCTCTTGAAACTATGAGAATACGTTACCGAGTTACGATTTATCACTTTTCTGGGCTCATTAAACTCCTATGGAAAAGGAACCCCCCCAGAGTCTATCTTTAAGCTCTTTTCAGGATCTTGAAATACGAAAATATTTCCAAGCGAACTTGTTGCATTCACGCTTGTAAAAAGATTTGAATGGTCGTCTTCCTCGCGACAGTTTACCCATTTTTCAGACTAGGGGGCAGTTGTTGTTTGAGCAACATTCCCCCCAAAATTTTTGTACATATTGGGGCCCCTCCTTTTAGTTTTTTCTAGAAAGACTGCCTAAAGAAGTTGATTCTCCTTTTAACTTAGTTTTTGTTTTCAACTGAGGAATCTGCTTTAAAAAATTGAAGTTTTTCTTCTAAGTTAAAATTTGCATATCTCTTCTGAAACTGCGGAAGCAATTTGGATATCTCTCCGGGAACTGCGGAAGCAATTTGGATATCTCTCCCAAAACTGCGGAAGCAATTTGCATATCTCTCCCGAAACTCCAGAAGCAATTTGAATATCTCTCCCGAATTTGCGGAACCAATTTGCATATCTCTCCCGAAACTCCGGAAGCAATCACGATTCTCTCCCGAAACTCCGGAAGCAATTCATAAACTCTCTCGAAACTATGGAAGCTTTCGTCAAATGTTGCCGTAAGCTTGACCAAAGTTATGTCGTAAGTTGCGGAAGGATATCTTGAATCTTTCCGAAACTGCGGGATGACTCGGGAAAACCGTTCGCGATAAGCTTCCGAGAGACTGTATTTCGAAAAGATACGCCAAATAATCTCGAAATGCTGAAGCAATTCACCATATTGTTCAACAATTGCGGATGAAACTCGTAAGTCCGCCGCACAACCGACGGTGGTGCTTAAAAGTCGAGACGGCTTGAAATGACCACACCGTACAAGGCATTAAAACCCCGTTTTAATGACACCACCTACCTGTTTAATGCCGCACGTGTCTAACCGTTTATAAGGATTGTCGGGGTTTTGTTGATTTCATTGTTTGTTTATCGTTCAAAGAATGCAATTAGGAAGACCGCGTCGGCTCACTCCAGCTTAGCACATCCACGACAGCGTCCACCTCACTCAACCACTATCTCATCTCCAAGTAGGCTTTTTAACCGCCATCTCTGTTTTATCTCCACGTCGAGTTACTTTTTGGGTTTTCCCGTTCATAACGTGGCCGATAGACATTGGTAGCATAGGTCATTTTTTTTATTTAATACTGCCACCGTGGCCCCTTAGGTTTTACATTCCTACCAACTAAAATCCATAGCTATGACCATCCGAGTTTTTCACCGGCCGCATTCCAGGCATTTTCACCCTCATTCAAACTTCATATCGGCCACACACCGTTTTGCAAGTATTATTAATAGCAGTAGTAGTCAGTTGAGATACTCAACCACTCACCTTTTTAGGCTCAGTTAATGAATGTGGAAAATAGTCCCTTATTTCATCGTTTATTCATAGGATTGTTTCACTCCAGGACGACCCGCCATTGACCATTAGAAGTGCTACAATGAAAGGTACCCTCTCTCTAAGGGCTAGGAGGGAAGCAGGTTTTTTCTACGTCATATGCTTACGTTTTCGAAAGAATTGCAAAAGCTCCCGACTAGACATTGTCTCCCTAGAATAATCAAGTCTTTGGACCATTTTTTGTTTTCTGAAGTGATCTATTTTGCTTCCCCAACATGCAGCTTCATAATTTGTCTATATTTCTCATTACCATGTTAAATTTGTCCTTCTCTATGTTACACTCTCATAACATGTTGCAAATTTTTGTAATGATTCACATTTGGTTGCTAGTAGGGATAAGCCACGATGCCAAAAGGTGGTAGAAAGAAAACTAAAGTGATGGAACCAGAGCCAGTGCAACCAAGGACTGAAACTAAATTCCAAGACACTAAGTGTACCATCGACATTCCTCCCGAAGTCTATTGGGGAGATGTTTACAGGATGATCGGCATTCCTCCCAGATGTATTATTGGAAGAAGAACAAATCTACCTCAACATTAGAACTTCCGGCATAGCTAGGGCTTCTACCCGCCCTGAATTGTTCCATTTCTCTGAAGTGATTGGGTGGATACTGGAACATGCCAACCCAGAGACAAGAGTGTTGCATGACAGCAAGGGAGAGCCTTTCGCTTCATTCCATCCAGCGTATATTGCTGCAGCCTATAAATTCTCATGCCCCCAACAAGCTCTAAGTGATGAATGGTTGGGTAAGATGAATAATATTGAGATGGCCAGAAAATTATTGGTCACAGGCAAGCACTTGAGAAAGAGAGGTAATGATGAATATGATGTTCAGAACCTAATACCTCCTTTTAGGTTAATCGCCCTGATGCTAAGCAGAATTTTCGACATGCCCGATGGCACTGTATATAGGATATAGTCGGCCACCATCATCCACTTCATACCATTAAAAGGGACTGTGTTATACTGGGCTACTATCCTTTCGGACAATTTGGCATCCACAGTGGCTGCTGCAAGAGAAGGTCTGGCCTTAAAAAAGTCAAAATTTTACATGTCTTCCTATCTCATTGACTGTATTTTGGCCAAACTATCTTTCCCCAGACAAGGTTGGACATGGGATAAAGCCAACACCCCGGTCTACACTGCTTATAAAATAATGTGGGCTCAAAATTACACAGCAAGCTATAAGCTCATCTGCGAAGAATTCATCATGCCCCTATATGAGCAGATGTTCATGGAAGAGCCCAATTGTCTATCAGAAAATGCCATGGAGGTCCTGGAAAACTATGGAGATTTTTATTTCTCAAAGCAGGGCACCTACATCAGGATGTTTGGAGGTACCAAAGCGCCATACATTTTTCCAAAATACGCTACTGATTATGTAGTCCTCAAGGAAGCAGTCAGGCAAATTTTCCTTGATGGAATAGGAGGGGTGCTTAACAAGCAACATAAGGCTTCTTTCCCTCCTTTGCCCTTCTGCATAGGAGCCTACAAATTCTCAGGGGTTTCATCAGCTGAGGAATTCGTTCAAGAACTGAAAGCATTCCACTTCGGTGAAATGACTTTCCATAGAAATGATAGGCGGAGCAAGGTTTCCAACCATTGCAAAGAAATTTATGCTCATATTGAATATGCTCATTACTATGATGCCGAGGAAGAAGTGTTCAGAGGCATCAGAAAAATGACTGAGTTGCATATTTGTCGTCAAGGCAGTGGAGCAAGCTCTAGCTCTACCCCAGCCCGAAAAGCCAGTCCGCAGAAAGAGAGAGAAGCAGCTGATGACCTAGCCCGTGAAGAACAAAGATTGAAAGAGGAAGCAAGGCTACAACAAGAATCAGAAGTTGCAAGGTTGCAGCAAGAACCTGAAGATGTAAGATTGCAAAGAGAAGCTTACGAAGCAATGTTGCAGCAAGAAGCAGAAGATCCAAGATTGCAGAAAGAAGCTAAAGATGCAGAGCAGATGGAAGAAAGTGAAAATCAGCAGCAAGCTGAAGAAGAAGAAAGAAGGCGTAAAGATAAAGAGGAACAACAGGTGGAAGAACAACTTAAGATCGATGAAGATGCCGAGGCATGTGGCCCCGACACCCAAGATATGGAAGGAGATGTATCTCAAACAGGTGTTCCCGGCACCCAAAATATGGAGATAGACACATCTCAAGCAGGTGTCTCCGACACCCAAAATGTGGGAACAGACGCATCTCAAGTAGCACAGACCCCACCCATAGAAGCAGAAATACATGCAATAGACCTCCCAATCGTCCCTTACACTCCATCAAAAGATCATACTGTGTCCTGATGGGATGAATTTGCGTATGATAAGAAGAGGAAGGCAGTAGTCTTGAAATCGAAAGAGAGGATAAAGGGACTCTTCCAAGAAGATATTGTTACCCGGTGGGAGACCATAGTGATGCAAAATACAAATAAGGCTCCCATAGCCATGGCATCTGCTGCTGTGTCAACAACAAAATCAACATAGGACAATGTGGTCGATATGGTTAGAGAATTTGAGTCAACAAAGAGGAGAGCTCACATGTTGCAACATACTATGGCTAATGAGTAGGCTTGCAAGGACCTTGTAGTGAATAAATATAATCGCCTATCTGTTGAGCACAAGGAATTGTCAGATAAGTATCACCATTTAGAAGAAGAAAAGGAGCACCTGGCAGTCCAGATGATGGTTTTAGAAGCAGAAAAGAACGATTCTGAAGCTAGAGTTTCTCATCTGCAAGCAGATAAGAAAGCAATGGTTGAGCAATTAGAGTAGGAAGAGAGCAGAGCAATATATATGTCTCCCTTTCATGAGTTGTCTTATGACATTCTGAGACAAATGCACGCCACACAGGAGCTGATTACTGAGGAAGTGTGTAGGCTCAAAGCCATGATGGTTAGATTGAAAGAAGTCAATGCAGAGGCCAATAGGATTAAGGGAAAATATACTCGGGTTAAAGCAAACATCCTGAGCCAGATGGAATGGAGAGAAGGGAAGGTTGATTTCCCCAAGCATCTCTCATTCAAGTCTGTAGATGGTTTTAAAGAAGATATAGCCCTTATGGAATTCTGCAGGAACTGTGGCCTTAATCTAATGGCTAAGATCCAAGGAACAATGGATAAAAGTAACAGTCTTTATCAAAAAATCCATGAAGTGCATGGTAAGTGCAAGTTGAGTTTTCCTCAGTCCCTCGATGAGTTCCCAAGAAAAGAGCAACGTTTATCAGACTTGAAGGAAGAGCTAGGCATTCAAATAGAATATGTAAAGAAGATTGATGTCGTAGCCACTAATGATCTCCATCACTATATTGGGTTGTCATCAATTTACAGTCATTTTCTTAAAGAAATCCACCAAGCAGCAGTTGCATAAATTCAAGGTGTTGGAGCAAAACTTGGTAAAGATGTGACTTCCCAAAAGATCTTGCTCCATTCCTCAGCAAATGTGGTTATCAGAGACACTGGTATCTGGTTCAGTTACATAGCAGAAGAGGAAAAGAAAGTAGCAGTAGCAGTGGCAGGAAGTCTAAGTGCTTCTCTCCCAGCAGTAGAAGCCAGTCCAAGCCCTTCTTTCCCAGCAGAAGCGCCTTCCCAAGGGTGAACATGCTGATCCTAAGGCATTGTTCCTTTTTTTTTTTCATTTGGTCTCCCTATGTAGAAAGCGTAGAATCACTGGACAACTGTCCTTTTCTATTTTGAGAAATTTTCTGTTTTAAAGAAAAGGGCCACGATTTGTTTGTTATTGAGGAAAAGTCTGGAGAGGACATGTGTAAAGAGCCAGGTGGCAACCCAAGAGGCATTTTGTAAATATATAAATAGAAGTTTAGGGAAGAGTGTAAGGGACTTTTTGCAGGGAAAATATTTTTCTTAACTTGTATGAGCTATCTTGCACTTGCTCCAAGAAAATGAAATTTTCCTAATAAGAGCCTGGAGAGGACGTCTTTTGCATGGAAATGGATGTTGGATGTATGTTGGATTATTCCTGTGACTTTCATATTCTACAGTGAGATCTTCCTTTGCTGTCTTGAATTATTTTTCTATATTGAATGATCTTACTGTTTCTTGTGCAAATGAATTTTTTCTCCTACATGAGTAATGGAATGTGTTATATGTGAATTGGAAGCTATCTTCTAATATCTGTTGCTTTCTTGCTATAGATGTATGTTTAAGATTTAAAGGTTGTCTGTTGATCTTTAGATAACCCTTCCCGCACATTACTCATACTTATAATTTTCTCTTTGCAGGGATAGTTTAGGTTTATTTCAGTTTTAGATACAGATTTGTTTTGAGTTTTGCATTTAGATTAAGTTAGCTTAGGCACTTGCATATCATTTCAAACTATAAAATAAAAAAGAACGGTGGATCGGTCCATAACCGATATAATTGAAGCAAATATCCAAACCCAACGGTTTTCGAAACCGCTAACCGGACGGATTCCCCACACCAAACGGTGGACAATCTAATTGGGATAGTCTACCGGGGAGAATCCCTTTCTGTGTGATGCTGCGATCTTCGGGGCATCAATAGTTTTTGGCGCTAGAAGGAGGGCCTGAAAGTGCATGGCTGATAAAGGAAAATCTCCCACTGTAAAAAATGTTACTGAAAACACGCTTAAAAGAGGAATTTCAGATAGCCCAAATCTTGAAGTAGCAAACCAAGAAAACCTCGTCTTTGATTCTGAACCTCAAGAAGTATTGTATACTGTGCCTTTTGCAGAAATAGAAGATTTAAGGAGACATACATGATCTTATGTTAGATAGCTAGGTCGTTTAAACGCAGTAAATTTCCTCCCTAGGAAAAGTTCTCCTAGAAAAGAGCGACAGTACACCCGTGATTCGATTCTTGTGCAAAATTTTGAAGAGCTTCTGAATTTAACCTTGGAATAAATTGCAGAACCCCTGGACAAGGTCGATCTTGAAAACCCAGAAAATGTTTCAGATCAAGAAAGTCTTGGAGAACTGATTACTCCACAGAACACTCCATTGAATTCACCATACAATTCTCCACTAGATTATCCATATAGAGACATGGCCGTACCTGCTTGGAAAGTAAGGGGAGTGTTGAATCTGGCTGGGCCATTCCACAATCTTCCAAAAGATCCAGAGAAAGTCTTGCCTAAATTCGACCAAGGGAAAGCCATTTCGGCTGAAGATCATCTCAAGAGTTTTTATTTAGCTCTGAATCTTTTGAATGTGCAACATGAAGATATAGTCTGTAGGATTTTTCCATACACATTGGAGCTGAAAGTATCATCCTGGTATTTTAGCCTACAACCTAGCTCGATCTCAAGTTGGGATGAATTTGAAAAATGTTTCTTAAAGAAATATGGAAACCAAAAAACTGTAGCTACGCTTATGAAAGAATTATTGTCCATGAGAATGGAAAAGAAAGAAAAGGTTTAAGACTTTAACCAAAGGCTCACGATGCTCTTAAATAATTTCAGTGAAGCAAATAAACCAGCAGAAGAATCTCTGGTTGAATATTATACAACAACTCTTGAAGGACCCATAGCAATGTTTGTTAAAAGATCTAAGAAAACCACCCTGATAGAGAATTTCGAAGAAGCTAGAAAGGTGGAAGAAGAAGCAGATAGCATTGCTAAACACACCTTAGATGCAGAAACAAAACCAGCAGTTTGTAAAAAAACCTTGCTGCTCACCAGAGGTAAAGAAGAGTCATCAACAGACATGGAGAATGTAGTTAAGATGATGCAGAAGTTGTCCAATAAAATTGTAGACCTCGAGAAAGATAAAGCCACTAGTACATCTAGGAAACCCTTCAAGCCATTTTACAAAAAAAGGGAAGACAGCGATCAACCTCATCCACCCATGAATACTTCCCCTATTTTAAACCTCAATGAAATAGGGATGGAAAACTTCTACACATTTCATCAGGAACCGCATTCGGAAAAGAGCTTCCCACAATGGATTAACTCTATGAGTTTAGTCATGAACCAAACGCTGGATTCACAGATTCCAGATCAAGACGATCCTCCAAAGGAATCGATCCCTGAATTAGAGGAACCACCTCCAGACACCACTATGGTGCTATGGGATTGGGTACCTTTAACTGAATTAGTAGAAGAAGATCCCATAGAAAGATCTCTCTCTGCTGTGAACATTAATACTCGCAGTAAAGGCCCTATTACGGATCTTGTGCCAGACTCGACTCCTCCCAAGCCTAAAGTTTCAAAAGAACTACCTAGAAGACATATAACAATCATTCCACTACAACCTAAAGCTAGCCAAACAACATCCAAATAGCCAAACATTGACACCATAGTGCAACAATCGAAGGTCACAATGAATAAAATAGACAATCCAACCAAAATTGGGAATGATTCTGATATAGGATATGACATTATTGAGGATGTAAAGAAAGTCAAAGCAAATGTGTCAATATTCGATATGTACAGTTTGCCTCAACAACAAGATAAGCTGCTGCATGCTCTGCAGCCCCAGCCCAGCACTCCATTAATGGATATTCAAGAAGATCCTGACATTAATGAGGCTAGTATCGGTGGGAAATCTAAATCTCAGACGTTGCCATTCCTGTTGACCTTTGAAATTTTCAATCATAATGTTCACAATTGTTTGGTAGATTCTGGAGCATCTTCAAACGTCATGCCACTGTCAATTTGTAAAAAAATTAACGGGAAACCTGTTCCATCTCCGACCCAAATTATTCATTTAGATAGAAATATTGTCAAGGTTATTGGGGAAATGAAAGATGTCCTCATTAGATTATCAGCCGACTTTAGAGTCTGTCAGTTTATTGACATAATGGTAGTTGATATTCCTGAGGCCTATGGTTTGATCTTAAGTAGGGACTGGTCCACAAAGCTAAATGGTTACTTTTCAACTGATTGGTTTCATATGTGGTTTCCTTATCAAAATAGACAGAATTAGATCAGAGTCTTGAGAGAACCACACATGAAACAAAATGTAACTCAACTAGAGGGAAAGAATGAAGCTGTAACCTTCTCATCCTCGGTTCTGGGGAATTATTTCTTAGAAATTGATTCGGGTAATTATCAGTCTGAAACTATCAGCCATGAATCAGATGAACCGTCCGATCTTCTTCATTTTTCTCGAACTGATGATGTTGACTGTAATATAGTTAGTTTAGTCACTAACTTAGACCATAGAGATACTAATTTAGCTAAATCAAAAGATCTGTTTTGGACATTATACTTTGACGGTTCTAAAACTCTAGAAGGACCCAGAGCTTGTTGTGTCCTGATGGATCCAGAAAGAAATAAGTATTTTTTGTCTTGTAGGTTAGAATTTGAATGTACTAACAACACTGCGGAATATGAAGCTTTGGTCCACGGATTAAAGAAGGCCATTGATTTAAATGCTAAATACTTGAAGGTTTTTGGTGACTCAGAAATAGTTGTGAGACAGGTAAGAGACACCATTCACTGTCTCTCACCTCATTTGAAGGGTTATCAGGCTGAGGTATGGGATTTAATTATGCATTTTGATGCTTTCAATATAAAGTCTATTCCTAGATTGCAAAATTCTGCAGCTGATTTGTTAGCAACATCCGCTTCTAGATTGGTGCCATCTAATAACAAATGCTCAATTGAATTAATTTTCAGGCCCTCCGTCCTTGACAACATCACAAATTTCAAGATTTTCGATGATGATGAATAGATTATCAGTTTTCTAACGAACGAAGACATTTTCCAAGGAGCTGTGATAGATGAAGAAGAACACGATTATGATTTGCTAAAGAAGGATGCAAATAAAGGAAATTTCATCCCCAAAGGGGTAAGGTCACTCGAAATGCTATTTGATCTTCAAAATAAGTTCAAAAGGCCAACTAATAACAAAACTAACAGTTCATCAATGCAGCATGAGTTAGTTAATTTAGGTACCGAGGCTGAACCAAAATTTGTCAACCTTGGTAAATGTTGTTCATCGGGAGAAAGAGATAGGTTCATCAAACTGTTTAGAAAATATAAGGATGTTTTTGCATGGACCTATGAGGATCTGAAAACGTATGACGTCCGCATTATTTAGCATGTTATACCGATTAAAGCGGGTGTCAAGCCATTTCAGCAACAATTAAGAAGGATGCATCCTACTTTGGAACCTCTGATTCAAAAGGAATTAAAGAAAATCCTGGATGCTAAAATAATCTTTAAGGTCCGGAATTCTGAGTGGGTTGCTAACTTAGTTCCCGTAAGAAAGAAGTTAGGAGAGATAGGACTATGTGTGGACTTCATAAATTTAAATAGAGCTTCGGATAAAGACAACTATCCCGTCCCTTCAATGGAACAAATCCTTCAAATGGTGTCGGGATCTGAGCTATTTTCTCTTCTCGATGATTTCTCTGGCTACAATCAAGTATTTGTAGCCGAAGAAGATCGTCTTAAGACTACTTTCCGCACTAAGTGGGGAACTTTCGCATATAGAAGGATGCCATTCGGCCTGATAAACGCAGGAGCTAGATTCCAGCGAGCAATGGATATCGCCTTCCGAGGATTGGGTGGGCAGTGTGTTGTTGTCTACATAGATGATGTGACAGTTTTTTCAAAGAAAAGGGAAGATCATGTTGTCCATTTGAAGCATATTTTTTATCGCTGTCGGAAATATGGTATTTCATTGAATCCAAAGAAGAGTGTGTTCGCTGTTCTCGAAGGTAAACTTTTGGGCCATATCATTTCCAAAGGAGGAGTGTCAATAGATCAGGAAAGAGTGCAAGCTATCAATAGAATTCCAATGCCTTATAACAAAAAATCTATGCAGTCCTTTATGGGTACTATCAATTTCGTTCGAAGATTTGTTCCAGATTTCGCACAAATTGTTAAACCTTTGCAACAAATGGTTAAACAAAGCATATAGTTCAAGTGGACAAATTTAGAAAAGGATGCGTTTAGAGACATCAAGGTAGCTATAGCTAAAGCTCCTTCCTTAACAATCCCAGATTTTGATAAGGATTTTATCCTGTATACCTTTGATTCGGATGACTCCCTCGCGGCTGTACTCACACAAAAGGTGGAGCTAGGGGACGAATACCCAATCTCGTTTATGACCACTAGTCTTCAAGGGGTTGAGCTAAACTATCCCATGGTTGACAAGCATGCATATGCTGTCTTCAAAGCAGTCAAGCAGTTCAAACCATATATTCTTAAGAACAGAACTAAAGTTATAGTTCCCCACCCAGCTGTTATATCCCTCTTCATTCAAAAGGAACTAGGATAAAGGAGGGGAAACTGGGTCACAACTCTTCAAGAATATGACTTAGAATTTAAACCGGCCACTATCATCAAAGGACAAGGCCTGTGCAAATTGCTTATGGAAAACTTGACTGATGAAGAGCAACATTGGAAGAATGAAGCTGAGCTAAACTCAGTTGAAGTATGTCCTATCTTCTCAACTCCTTAGTCATGGTATAGAGATCTGGTGAATTATTTACAGCAAGGATACCTCCCTGAGCACTGGAACTCTAAGCAAAGGAGGGCACTCTGTTTGAAATCAGAAGCTTATCAAATCGTTGATGGAATACTTTTCAGAAAGAATTATGATGGAATTTTTCTTAGATGTCTAGAAAAGGAAGATGCAAGTAAAGTTGTTAAAGAATTACACAATGGCCCCGCACGTGGACATTATTCAGGGGAGACAACAACACACAAGATACTTAGAGCTAGATATTATTGGCCCACTCTATTCCGAGATGCCCATGCGTATGCATGAAACTGTGATGTATGCCAAAGAAGTGCCGAGAAATTACCTAAGGCAGCAGGACCCTTGCAGCCGGTTATTATCTCTGAACCTTTTGAACAGTGGGGTATAGATGTTATTGGAGAGATAAATCCAAATTCTTCTTTACAACATCGATACATCCTGATGGCTATCGACTACTTCACTAGATGGACGAAAGATGTCCCGTTGCGCAAGATCAATGAAGATACGGTCATCAGATTCTTGAAGGAAAACATCATAACCAGGTTTGGGGTTCCAATTTTCCTTGTTTTTGATAATGCTCCCTATTTTTCGTCTTTTAAGATAAATAAATTTATTTATGAATTGGGGATTAAGCTGCATTATTCAACCAATTATTACCCTCAAGGAAACGGATTAGCTGAATCTTCAAACAAAAACCTCATTCGAATTCTCAAGAAGACTGTGATAGAAAATCAGCGAAGTTGGCATATAGCTCTCCCAAATGCCTTATGGGAAGATAGGGTGACTCCAAATAACACATTAGGGGTTTCCCCTTTCAGTCTTGTCTATGGAAAGGAAGCCATCCTTCCCCCCAACATCTTGCTTCCATCCTTACAGTTGTTCCAAGCCTCTTAAGGGTCTGGTAGCCAAGTCTTACAATCCAGGATCAATACCCTGCTTCAACTTGAAGAAGCCCGACATAAAGCTAAAGACCGATTTCATCAGCACCAAGATATAGTCAAGAGATGGTTCGATAAGAGGAAGTCCGGTAAAAGAAGTTTTGAAGTTGGGGATTTAGTCCTGAAATGGGATCATAATCATGAAGGAAAAGGGATGCACACGAAATTCCAACATTTAAGTTGACAGACCTCGAGGGAGAAGAAGTAACCCTTCCTCTCAATGGCCTCGCCCTGAAACAATACTTTGCGTAGTCTCACTGAGACTTTCTGTACATAAATAAATTTCTCTTTTATGTTGCTTTAGCCCTTTGTTTTTATTGTTTTCAGCTATGTTGTTTCTTTTCTCGTCATTTGAACCTTTTCTACAAAGTTTGTTTTTTGAAAGCTCCTGCGGTTGAGTTTCTCATCAAGATAGATCTCTCAAAGAAATCTCACAACTCATGAATCCGAAACTATGCTCGAATGAAAGTCTATCTATGTATTGTGCTCTTGCTGAACTTTCTTCAGAAGGAAGGAAGCCTACTCTACTAGTCACACTAATCCTATTTAAATAGCAGAGATCTACGACTATCTTTATTACTATCTCTAGGCTCCATCCACTCTCACACTTAAAGGCATCTCAAGAAGGTCATTAAAGTTGGACCCACGGAGAGTAGCACATCCCGAGAGCATAGAGTATTGAAATGACTCCATGCTGCAAATTTAACAGCCAAAATGGCTTTGATCAAGGGTCTGTTTTCCAGAGATTCTCGCCTCAATTGAAGCATGGTTGAGACAAAAGCAAAGCATGTAAGTCAAGAAAGCTGTCTGAAAGACTCAGCTCAAAGTAGGCTCCTCTCCGTCCGTGAGGCTTGATCAAATCAATAAAATCTCTCACTCACACAAAAGGACATTATGGATTGAGGAGCCAAAATCAAAGATCATGTCTAAAGAAAATATTTATGGAATGCTCAAACAACAAAGCTGTCAATAGTATAAACATCCAAAAGGATGCAAGCAGCATGGGAATGAGGAACAAGAGCAATAATATCCATGAGAAAGTGTTGCAAATCCTATGGAGTCCGATAGCAGTAGCCATCTGAAAGATGAATCTTCTAAAAATGAATCCCATATGTTGGCCCTTTGAGAGTTTGAAAGATGTTTCTATCAAAGCTCCCCTTTCCCCAATGGCTAGTAGATAAAGTGATTTTTTCCTTCGCTGAGATTCAAAGGCTCAGCTGAATATTGCATATAAGATGGATATCTTTTAAGAAGGTTTCGGATCATCGAGAGGAATTTTTTCAGAGATCTGTGTTCACCAGCGACTCGCCAATTGTTGTTTGAGCAACATTCTCCCCAAAATTTTTGTACATATTGGGGCCCCTCCTTTTAGTTTTTCTAGAAAAACTGCCTAAAGAAGTTGATTCTCCTTTTAACTTAGTTTTTGTTTTCAACTAAGGAATCTGCTTTAAAAAATTGAAGTTTTTTTTCTAAGTTAAAATTTGCATATCTCTTCCGAAACTGCGGAAGCAATTTGGATATCTCTCCTGAAACTGCGGAAGCAATTTGGATATCTCTCCCGAAACTGCGGAAGCAATTTGCATATCTCTCCCGAAACCGCGGAAGTAATTTGGATATATCTACCGAAACTGTGGAAGCAATTGGCATATCTCTCCCGAAACTGCGGAAGCAATTTGCATATCTCTCCCGAAACTGCGGAAGCAATCACGATTCTCTCCCGAAACTGCGGAAGCAATTCATGAAACTCTCCCGAAACTACGGAAGCAATTCACGAACTCTCTCGAAACTGCGGAAGCTTTCGTCAAATGTTGCTGTAAGCTTGAACAATGTTATCTCGTAAGTTGCGGAAGGATATCCTGAATCTTTCCGAAACTGTGGGACGACTCGGCAAAACCGTTCGCGATAAGCTTTCGAGAGACTGTATTTCGAAAAGATATGCCAAATACTCTCAAAACGCCGAAGCAATTCGCCATATTGTTCCGCAATTGCAGACGAAACTCATAAGTCCTCCCCGCAACTGATGGTCGCGCTTAAAAGCCGAGACAGCTTGAAATGACTACACCGTACAAGGCATTAAAACCCCGTTTTAATGACACCACCTACCCATTTAATGCCGCACATGCCTAACCTTTTATAACGATGGTGGGGGTTTCATTGATTTCATTGTTTGTTTATCGTTCAAAGAACGCCGTTAGGAAGACCGCGTCGGCTCGCTCTAGCTCAGCGCATCCACGACCACATCCACCTCACTCAACCACTGTCTCATCTCCAGATAGGCTTTTTAACCGCCATCTCTATTTTATCTCCACGTCGAGTTACTTTTTGGGTTTTCCCGTTCATAACGTGGCCGATAGACATTGGTATCATAGGTCATTTTTTTTGTTTATTACTGCCACCATGACCCCTAAGGTTTTACATTCCTACCAACTAAAAGCCATAGCTGTGACCATCCGAGTTTTTCACCGGCTGCATTCCAGGCATTGTCACCCTCATTCAAACTTCATACCGGCCACATGCCGTTTAGCAAGTATTATTAATAGCAGTAGCGGTCGGTTGAGATAGTCAACCACTCACCTTTTTAGGCTCAGTTAATGAATGTGGAAAACAGTCCCTTGTTTCATCATTTATTCATAGGATTGTTTCACTCCAGGACGACCCACCATTGACCATTAGAAGTGCTACGATGAAAGGTACCCTCTCTCCAAGGGCTAGGAGGGAAGCAGGTTTTTTCCACGTCATATGCTTACCTTTCTGGAAGCATTTCAAAAGCTCCCGACTAGACATTGTCTCCCTAGAATAATCAAGTCTCAGGACCATTTTTTGTTTTCTGAAGTGATCTATTTTGCTTCCCCAGCATGCAGCTTCATAATTTGTCTATATTTCTCATTAGCATGTTAAATTTGTCCTTCTCTATGTTACACTCTCATAACATGTTGCAAATTTTTGTAATGATTCACATTTGGTTGCTAGCAGGGATAAGCCACGATGCCAAAAGGTGGTAGAAAGAAAACTAAAGTGATGGAACCAAAGCCAGTGCAACTAAGGACTGAAACTAAATTCCAAGACACTAAGTGTACCATCGACATTCCTCCCGAAGTTTGTTGGGTAGATGTTTACAGGATGATCAACGACCAGGATATCCCAGATGTATTATTGGAAGAAGAACAAATCTACCTCAACATTACAACTTCTAGCTTATCTAGGGCTTCTACCTGCCCTGAATTGTTCCCATGCTCTGAAGTGATTGGGTGGATACTGGAACATGCCAACCCAGAGGCAAGAGTGTTGCATGATAGTAAGGGAGAGCCTTTTGCTTCATTCCATCCAACATATATTGCTGCAGCCTACAAATTCTCACGTCCCCAACAAGCTCTAAGTGATGAATGGTTCGGTAAGATGAATAATATTGAGATGGCCAAAAAATTATTGGTCACAGGCAAGCACTTGAGAAAGAGAGGTAATGATGAATATGATGTTCAGAACCTAAGACCTCCTTTTAGGTTAATCGCCCTGATGCTATGCAGAATTTTCAGCATGCCCGATGGCACTATATATAGGATACAGTAGACCCCCATCGTCTACTTCGTAGCATTCAAAGGGACTGTGTTTGACTGGGCTACTATCCTTTCAGAAAGTTTGGCATCCACAGTGGCTGCTGCAAGAGAAGGTCTGGCCTTTAAAAAGTCAGAATTTTACATGTTTTCCTATCTCATTGACTGTATTTTGGCCAAACTATCTTTCCCCAGACTAGGTTGCACATGGGATAAATCCAACACCCCGGTCTACACTGCTTATAAAATAATGTGGGCTCAAAATTACAGAGCAAGCTATAACCTCATCTGTGAAGAATTCATCATGCCCCTATATGAGTAGATGTTCAAGGAAGAGCCCAATTGTCTATCAGAAAATGCCATGGAGTTCCTGGAAAACTATGGAGATTTTTATTTCTCAGAGCAGGGCACCTACATCAGGATGTTTGGAGGTACCAAAGCGCCATACATTTTGCCAAAATACACTACTGATTATGTAGTCCTCAAGGAAGCAGTCAGGCAAATTTTCCTTGATGGAATAGGAGGGGTGCTTAACAAGCAACATAAGGCTTCTTTCCCTCCTTTGCCCTTCTGCATAGGAGCCTACAAATTCTCAGGGGTTGCATCAACTGAGCAATTCGTTCAAGAACTGAAAGCATTCCACTTCTGTGAAATGACTTTCCATAGAAATGATAGGTGGAGCAAGGTTGCCAAGCATTGCAAAGAAATTTATGCTCATTT
Organism: Larix kaempferi; assembly: GCA_027924585.1. NCBI lineage: Eukaryota > Viridiplantae > Streptophyta > Pinopsida > Pinales > Pinaceae > Larix > Larix kaempferi. The sequence goes on from BSBM01001381.1 coordinate 2,910,064, forward strand.
TGAATATGCTCATTACTATGATGCCGAGGAAGAAGTGTTCAAAGGCATCAGAAACATGACTGAGTTGTAGATTTGTCGTCAAAGCAGTGGAGCAAGCTCTAGCTCTACCCCAACCCGAAAATCCAGTCTGCAGAAAGAGAGAGAAGTAGTTGATGCCCTATCCCGCGAAGAACAAAGATTGAAAGAGGAAGCAAGGCTACAACAAGAAGCAGAAGTTGCAAGTTTGCAGCAAGAAGCTGAAGATGTAAGATTGCAAAATGAAGCTGAGGAAGTAAGTTTGTAGCAAGAAGCTGAAGATGCAAGATTGCAGAGAGAAGCTGAGGAAGCAAGGCTGCAACAAGAAGCACAAGATGCAAGATTGCAGAAAGAATCTGAAGATGCAAAGCAGATGGAAGAAAGTGAAAATTAGCAGCAAGCTGAAGAAGAAGAAAGAAGGCATAAAGCTGAAGAGGAACAAAAGGGGGAAGAAGAATTTAAGACCGATGAAGATGCCAAGGCAGGTGGCCCCGACACCCAAGATATGGAAACAGATGTATCTCAAATAGGTGTTCCCGGCACCCAAAATATGGAGATAGACACAGCTCAAGAAGGTGTCTCCGGCACCCAAAATGTGGGAATAGACGTGTCTCAAGTAGCATAGACGCCACCCATAGAAGCAGAAATACATGTAATAGACCTCCCAATCGTCCCTTACACTCCATCAGAAGATCATACTATGTCCCGATGGGATGAATTTGCGTATGATAAGAAGAGGAAGGCAGTAGTCTTGAAATTGGAAGAGAGGATAAAGAGACTCTTCCAAGAAGATATTGTTACCCGGCGGGAGACCATGGTGATGCAAAATACAAATAAAGCTCCCATAGCCATGGCATCCGCCGCTGTGTCAGTAGCAAAAGCAACACAGGAAGGCAATGGGATGAATTTGCGTATGATAAGAAGAGGAAGGCAGTAGTCTTGAAATCGGAAGAGAGGATAAAGAGACTCTTTCAAGAAGATATTGTTACCCGGTGGGAGACCATGGTGATGCAAAATACAAATAAAGCTCCCATAGCCATGGCATCCGCCGATGTGTCAGTAGCAAAAGCAACACAGGACAATGTGGTCGATATGGTTAGAGAATTTGAGTTAGCAAAGAGGAGAGCTCGCATGTTGCAACATACTGTGGCTAATGAGCAGGCTTACAGGGACCTTGTAGTGAATAAATATAATCGCCTGTCTGTTGATCACAAGGAATTGTTAGATAAGTATCGCCATTTAGAAGAAGAAAATGAGCACCTGGAAGTCCAGATGATGGTTTTAGAAGCATAAAAGAACGATTCTGAAGCTAGAGTTTCTCATCTGCAAGGAGATAAGCAAGCAATGGTTGAGCAATTAGAGCAGGAAGAGAGCAGAGCAATAGATATGTCAACCTTTCATGAGCTGTCCTATGACATTCTGAGACAAATGCACGCCACATAGGAGCTAATTACTGAGGAGGTGTGCAGGCTCAAAGCCATGATGGTTAAATTGAAAGAAGTCAATGCAGAGGCCAATAGGCTTAAGGGAAAATATACTTGGGTTAAAGCAAACATCCTGAGCCAGATGGAATGGAGAGAAGGGAAGTTTGATTTCCCCAAGCATCTCTCATTCAAGTCTGTAGATGGTTTTAAAGAAGATATAGCCCTTATGGAATTCTACAGGAATTGTGGCCTTAATCTAATGGCTAAGATCCAAGGAACAATGGATAAAAGTAATAGTCTTTATCAAAAAATCCATGAAGTGCATGATAAGTGCAAGTTGAGTTTTCCTCAGTCCCTCGATGAGTTTCCAAGCAAAGAGCAACATTTATCGGACTTGAAGGAAGAGCTAGTTATTCAAATAGAATATGTAAAGAAGATTGATGTCTTAGCCACTGATGATCTCCATCACTATATTGGGCTGTCATCAATTTACAGTCATTTGCTTAAAGAAATCCACCAAGCAGTAGTTGCAGAAATTTAGGTTGTTGGAGCAGAACTTGGTAAATATGTGACTTCCCAAAAGATCTTGCTCCCTTCCTCAGGAAATGTGGTTATCAGAGACACTAGTATCTGGTTCAGTTACATAGCAGAAGAGGAAAAGAAAGCAGCAGCAGCAGTGGCAGCCAGTCCAAGTGCTTCTCTCCCAATAGTAGCAGCCAGTCCAAGCCCTTCTTTCCCAGCAGGAGCGCCTTCCCAAGGGTGAACACGCTGATCCTAAGGTGTTTTTCCTTTTTTTGTTTTCATTTGGTCTCCCTATGTAGAAAGCGTAGAGTCACTAGATAACTATCCTTTTCTATTTTGAGAAATATTCTATTTTAAAGAAAAGGGCCACGATTTGTTTATTATTGAGGAAAAGTCTGGAGAGGACATGTGTAAAGAGCCAGGTGGCAGCCCAAGAGGCATTTTGTAAAGATATAAATAGAAGTTTAGGGAATAGTGTAAGGGACTTTTTGTAGGGAAAAGATTTTTCTTAACTTGTACGAGCTATCTTGCACTTGCTCCAAGAAAATGAAATTTGCCTAATAAGAGCCTGGAGAGGACGTCTTTTGCCTGGAAATGGATGTTGGATGTATGCTGGATTATTCCTGTGGCTTTCATATTCTATAGTGAGATATTCCTTTGCTATCTTGAATTATTTTTCTATATTGAATGATCTTACTGTTTCTTGTGCAAATGAATTTTTTCTCCTACATGAGTAATGGAATGCGTTATATGTGAATTGGAAGCTATATTCTAATATATGTTGCTTTCTTGATGTAGATGTATCTTTAAGATTTAATGGCTGTCTCTTGATCTTTAGATAACCCTTCCAGCACATTACTCATACTTATAATTTGCTCCTTGCAGGGATAGTTTAGGTTTATTTCAGTTTTAGATATAGATTTGTTTCGAGTTCTGCATTTAGATTAAGTTAGCTTAGGCACTTGCATATCATTTCAAACTATAAAATAAAAAAGAACGGTGGATCGGGCCATAACCGGTATAATTGAAGCAAATATCCAAACCCAACGGTTGCCGGAACCACTAACCGGATGGATTCCCCACACCAAACGGTGGACAATCTAATTGGGATAGTCTACCAGGGAGAATCCCTTTCTGCTTGATGCTGCGATCTTCGGGGCATCAACAGCACTACTTACAAAAAAGGTATACTCCAGCCAATCATGACTGGAAGAGTCCTCTCCCGCGTTTTTTTTACCCTTTTTCTGGCGATGAGGCTAACTTTACAAAAAAGGACAGTTGGAGTCTTCTTTAGTTCTTTTCAAACTCTCTAAACATGAAATGACGATTGAGTTTACCTTCTATAGACTCATTAAAATTTTACATTGAAGGGCCCGCCATGGGATGAACCCCTCCTATCCCATGTTCGGAAAGTATTCAGGATTGGACTCATCTATGAGATCAGCTATACCAAGAATTTGGTTACCCTCATCAACCTTGTAAAAAAAAACACGAGGCACTCATCGTTCATGATGGGAAAAAAGGAAAGTTTTGTATTACACATTTATATGTGGCAGTACTTAGTCATTCTTGAACACGGCACTCATCTGCATTTGCATACAATGCTTGGATCATCTGTTTGTCCTTGAGTTCCGCTTACTTCCTAAGTCTTGTTACTCCTTTGAGTCATTCAAAGAAATCTTCCATCATCAGTTGCATTAGGAGTTAGTGTCATACTCGTCATGTCAATACTGCCAAGTCATGCCATGGCCATGTTCAAGAATACTTTCACCATTCCTTATCTGCAGTCAGTACACCTTCAATCATGTCGGTCTACTCTGATTCAGTCTTGCATGTTATTGTACCATCTAATCCACTCTACACATCCTTTGTCATGTTTCATGTTGATGATGGGGGATTCATCATGGCCCTCCTTCGACGGATTCATCCTTTTCGACTTCAACTCATCATCCAAGGATTGAATATAGAAACCAACCAAGTACCTTGGCCTTGCATGCCTCAATGGAAGGTTACATCGCTTTCAACATGAGTTTACATCATTGACTCTTGATTGAAAGATTTCATTTTGCGTTCGACTTCAACTCATTTATGCACGCTTGATGATATGTACTGTGATACCTTGGGGATCATTGACATTAACGATGATTTCCCTCGCACTTGTTAATGGTATACATCAATGACCGCTAATCAAGTGGTTTCTACCATCTTTGACATCAAGACATTTGTAATCACATGCTTAGATTCATATCATTGCAGGTTCAACTTGAAGACCTTGGGGAGTCATGTTTTACCCATGTTCTGATGGAGTTTTTATTGAGTCATATTACACGGATCCACATTTGTATTGGTCGTGGTTGTGTTATCATCTCATCATGGATCTACGCTTGTGTCTAGCAGCCATGATTGTATTCAGTCGGTCATTACTACCATGGATCTGCATTGTATTGGTCGGCAGCCATGTTGTACATCATATGAGATTGTCGGTTCAAAGTCAGTTGTACTATAGCAGTGTCCTTCATCCGACAAGTCCATTTCCATTTCTTCTGTCAAATCATTTCAACTGTCCAATATTTCAACATCTTCATGCTTTGGGGGGCATTCTTTTACACCTGAAATCCTACCATCATGTGATTCAATGTATACACCCCTGAAGTTTCCATTCGTTAAGTCATTTACCTGGAAAGGACACCACTGCTTTTATGCTAGGTTTTGAGAGGTCGTTGCAGGCTACACTCATGCAACCTGCGACGTTGCACGTTGCTCCATTACAGGTTGCGACGAAGTCAGTTAATGGGAAAAAATAACTTCTTCGAGCTCATTCTCGAAGGTTGCTGACTTGGATCCCTATCCCTGACCTATTGGGGGATCTGGCCTTCAGTTCCTAACCTCTAGTAAGGATCCCCTATCTCTCTCCTACCATATCTCAACCTACCCTATCCATATCCTATCCAGTTAGCCCTATATAAGTGAGGTTCTACCTCTCTCCAAGGGAGGAAGTCTAGGGTACTCTTATGCTGGTGAAATTAGGCTCATAGATATAACACTCTAGATTGGGAGACATCCACTACTCTCTAGGAGCTTTGGCATGGCTTGTCGGAAGGATCTTGCAATGTTAAGGAAACGGTTGCAATCCACGTTTCTATTGTACTCTCCACTTTTCAATACAGTTAATACAATTGCTTTCCATAAATGTTGTCGCATTGATGATCTTTAGATTTTTCCTCCTTAACTATTAACTTAGATCTATCATATGAAATGTATGCTTTCACTATTCTTTTTCCATTATATGTTCAACAGGGTATAGCCGTTTAAGATCTGGCTGCGCTGGAGCATTGGATCAATGAAGGAGAAATGGATCTGCAAATCCAAGGTAAATGATCTATCCTTCCATTTGCACTTCTATTTGATCTAGGAAAGTATTTTGTGTTCTGTCCTATTTGTTCTAGACTTATGTTAAGCTAGGAAGATCAGGCCTTGAGTCCGCTCTCGGTAGATTGTTCGTCAAACTCTCAGCTTGCAGACTCTCTTCTCTCTCAATAGGCCTCTGCGCACACAACTTGCAGAGCCTTTACAATGGCAATCAAAACAGGTCTTGCTCAAAATTTTACAATAAGATACAATCTGAACTCTAGAGATTAACCCTTTCCCATAAAAAATATGCTTTATTTATAGATCATGCATGTAGGTCATGTCTTTACAATTTGCAAGAAAAAACCCTTAGGTTTTAAAAAATTGTCACGGTTTTCAACTTAACTGGACTTGCTAGCTTCTGGTAGTGAATCTTCTTTCGTGGCTATCTTCCAAGCATGCTTCATGTCGCAATCAGCCTCCCTATCACACGCACACCAACAGTTCACTTTCACCGAGCCATTCTTCCTCTAACGGCCTTGTGTGACTGGTTCAGGTGGTGGCTCTTTACAAGTGCGACCAGTCGCTTTCTTCCACTTTGCTCCATACCCTTCGTCTGGAAATCATGGAGCATCTTTACCAAAAATAGACCACTGATGGTCTAACCGGAATATGTGTTGTCTTCCATCCAACACTCTGCTTTGCCGGATCTCCGTAGACTAGACACATCACAGCACTATCTCCTTGCAGCACTGAACTTCGCAGCTCTTCCGACACTGCGCTGCTCGCAGCTTCGAAGCATCCCAAACATACACTTGTCAAAAAGCCTTCAACTAAATTGCACTCAGCTCTGCAGTTCCAAAATCTGACTTGCTCAAAAATGCCCCACTTGGGCCAGGCCCAATAGACCCCCTAGTTAGTTTACTAGTGCATAGTCCTCATTATTATCATTATTTGGACTACATATTTCTCATTTTAGCCAATTCATTATCCACACATGCATGAATATTGGGATATAATGCGCTAGTCTCCTTTATTTTAGTGATCTGGAGTGCCCTCCTTGATTTCATGCTATTTTGGAGTTACACTTGTTGTTATGATATATTCAATTAACTAAACCTCCTTATGCACTCCTCTTGATATTCTCTCAACTATTTTTAGCCTATAAATCCCTCATGCACCTTCTCGGCCTACCTACAACTAGTTAAATTCCTCATGCATACCATCAGTTAGATTCCACATACCATTAGTTAAACTGACCACATATAAGCAGTTACAACCAGCACTCATGTCTAGTGATGGGATCTTCCAAAATAATCCTACCACATGTATGGATTTTCAATGCGTCCTAAGGCTCATAAATTTCGCTCTTGAGAATGTATTATAAATGTACACACATTGGTGAATAATTGATGCATGGAAATTATTCCAATTGAGTTCCAAACTTTTTATGTTCTACCACATTTTTTCTTCTCAATTTTCCTGTGCATCTCTATGAAATTAAGCAAGGAATTTTGTTGTCTCTAGATATGCTATGTAAAATTTCACAAACTTGTTGGTTGTTTGGAGGATGTTAAAGGGAAAATTTTCTTACACCTTTTCCCAAAATAGTAATGAGTATTTTGGGTACATTACAAGTGGTATCAGAGCATAGGAACAACACTACGACCTAAATGGAGTCGTATACATGTAGGTTGTTAGGATATTTTAATACTCCATCCTTGTCCTATCTAGCATTATTTATTTTTCCTAGTAGTTTATGATGTCATTTTCCCCCTAGTGGTGTGCAGATGTCACCCAAGATCCATATACCACCTTCTCAGCCTTGCATGCATCATTTTAGGACCACTTGAGTCAGTTCCCTATTTTATAGGAACCTACTCAGTGTTCTACTGCAGTCCGCCCGAGTTAGCTGAATCTTGTGGGGGGTTAGAGCTCCAGATGCCACTAATTGTGGCCTCATGAGCCCATTTCTTATTGACATGCATGACAAACTCACTATTGTGCCCTCCTTAGTCAGTTAACTGATTGTAACTTCAATTAGTTGAGTTTAGGTTCAGTTCAATTGAGTTTGAGTCTTCTGGAGCACTCTAGTGGTGATAATCCCTATGATAGACCAACTGAGGTTCGAATTCTCCTAGGTGATTCAAATTATCTCCATTGTAATATCATTTTTTATTATAATGATTATTGGAATATGTGACATTATTCTGCTCCTATTTGAGTTTTGCTGCATAATTATTCTTCTGCTCTTTTTTACTGTGGTTTTCACTCTTATTCAACTTTTCTGCTCGTTCTTTCTTTGTGAGGTATGCTCATCTCTTAGATCTACTATGACATAGAATTTCACATAAGTATGTTGTGTACTCTAAGAATTATTGATTTGTTGATTGCAAAATTGTTTGTAGCAATTGTTTATTTTATTTGCATGCAAGCTATAGCAAGTTAGGGTTAAGTCGGTATACTAGAAAGTTTCATTGGGTATAGAAGATATAGTTTACATATTATAGTCAAAGCATATAAAATATTACATAGGTTGAATGTGCTTAATTGAATGCGTGATAACATGATTAGTGTGGGATAGATGTTCAATAGGACATGTAAAATTATTGATCGTTATACATAGGAAGTAAATGTAGTACTAAGTAAGAAAGTCCTACGTTTCGTAACAGAAGTTAGTTCCAAGTAAATCCCGTGCTATTGACAAATTAAAGTATTTGGTGTTGTGTACAACTATAATAGGATTATATACCAACTAAAATAAAGCTTTAAAAAGATATAACAGATGTTAATTCCCTTGTGTACAACCTAAAACATGAAGAAGTGATAATAAGTATGTGCCCCAACATTAGTAAGATGTTGTTGTTATATATGATTTCTTTTGTTGTTAAATATAATGTTTAGAATTCTAAGGTCATGATTGACATGTTTATCTTCTTGTTTGTTGAAAGAAGAAGTTATGACTACAAGAAATCAAGTATGCATTCGGGTAAGAATTGATATGTTTATGAGGAATGATTACATCATGTTATAGATGTATTGATTTTATCATAAGTCATAAGCACTAAGAAATACATGTAAATGCAATTGAATGCAATAAGACATTAATAGGATGTAGTTGTAAATGTACATTGACTTGCTTAGGGAAATGGATGCTTAAATATTTTGAATGCATAATACTAAAAGTACAATGCAAGATTAAAAGAAGTGTTTGTCCTTATGTGGGGACTAGAGGAAAGGAAAACATGATCACCTAGCCTTATGCCCACGAGTGGAAGAAATTTAATGCATATGCATAACAATGTTAGTCCTAAATTTGAATTTGATAAAGTTGTAGATGATAACAAACATGGTGATTCTTCTATGTGTTTAAAGTAGTGTCAACTATAACATTGAAGGTACGAGTCAATTTTAATTTGTGTCCATTTCACTTTAGAATTTAATCAAAGATTCATTTTTTTATTTACAAGGTGGGAATAATGTTTAATATAGGGGCATGACTAGTAAAGTTAGTGGTAGCACTAAAAGTTAAAGTGTATTCAAGCTTATAAAGCATAGTATAATTGTGCTTAATATGTTAAAGAGGAAGTAGTAGGCACACAATGATGAGAATAAATGCAAGATACATATGTTTAGTTATGACCCGCACCCCCCCGAAAATGCATATTGAAACATTCTCTTTCGCCAAGAGTATGTGTGTTGACATGGTTAATACATAGGGTTTATGCATAAACGACATAATTGCTACATCAAGAATTATGTATTGTACATTGGTGTTTAAGAACACCAACATAGAAACCTATTGTTATATTTTTCTTGCTTTAAATTATGTCGACAAAAGAGATTATGATGTTAATAACTCCCCTCAAGAAGTTGTAAATGTAATATACAGGTACACTTGGTTTCAAGAAGCCTTGCCAATCTAAAGAGAAAAAAATGGAAAGCAATGCATGTGGTCATTTCGAAATAAAATTATGAATAATGAGTAGTTGTGAAAACATAGTAGGGTTCTACTAAAAGTTTATAATATGAAAATCAATGGAAAAAATGATTTATACCAAGTATATATTTCATACCAAATACATTAGGAAACAAATTGTTAGATTTGAATTCCTATTGAAACACTTGAAAAAAAGTAAATGTAATATTTCTAAAAATGTTAAGTGTGAATAGATGACATAATTATGTTGAAGAAATTGATTTAGAAAAGATAGTAAGTGTAGATCAGCAGTAGTGAAGTACTGTTGAAAATATTTACAGATGTTTTACAAGATACTTGAGGTATTATACTATGGAATTGTAAAATGATGTGTAGAAATTGAATGAATATGAATGTATGTTCCAGAAAAATAAAAATAAAATGATCAGTACACATAATGCAAAATTATCTCTATTAAAATGTATCAATGTTATATTATGAAAAGTAAACCTGGGGTGAGCCAGGTATGATACATGTAGCGATGTGCACTTGGGAAGGTGAGACCATGGTTGTTTATGAAACAACAACATGCCTGAATGATATACTGCAAGAGATCATTTCTTTAAAAGAATTTCATGTATGTCATTATGACTAAAATTACTTAGGAGTAATTGCAGGGAATGAGCTATCGAAACATAAGAAGTAAACTCTTGGAAGACTTAATGCATGGCCCGATCTTGAGTTGGATAAATATGGAGCATTAAAGGTAATTGATGTTGAGTTGGAAAAATATGGAACACAAAAAATGTTTAGAATTAAATTTTTTTATTTGATGTTAAGTTATGAGACTCTGTAGCATCAAAGTATATAGATATAATTATTATTATACTCTAACTCCTTGGGGAAAAGCCACTCGAAAGAGGGAAAAATCATACTAGGGAGGGACATGACCCCTTAAATAATACATAAAGTGATAATTAAGAATTAGAACTATGTGAGGAAAAATATTTAATTATGAATCAAAAATAAAATAATTGGAGAGAAACTAAAACCTAATTCTTTCTTGAAAAGAAAAGAATATAAAATGAGACAATAAATTTAAAAAGAAAAGAGCCTGAATATGAAAAAGAGCCTTATCCACCAAATTTTAAAAATTGCAAAGAGTGAACATTACAAGGGGTAATAGTTCCTAGTTCACTGGAAGGTTTAGTTGTACACCCTTGGGTGCTCAATAACCATGAAATATACATGGTAGTCCTCGAGTAACTGTGTTAAAAAGGGGGGAAATTATACACGGTTTAGACACAGCTCGCAAACACCTTGTGAGTACTCTACATTAGTAATTAAGATAGAGAACAATCCATGGGTTATTACTGTCTCGTATGCTTGGCTTGTCTCAGGGATAACGCATGGAATGAGGAATTGAAATGTTCAAGGTCTATGACTAAGAGTACTTGGGAAGAAGTACTACCAGAAGATGATGTTATATATGACAATGATATGTGCCATGCAAAGAGATATGTGAATATTCTATCTTATATTATGAATTATATATATCATGTATGATTGATAGATACTGTAGATCCTAGAATATTATGTAAAGAGAGGCTTTGTAAGTAAAACATAACTCTAAAGGAGTTGTTATGAAAAGAAAACAACCGAATGTTGTAAAGAAATTATTATTTGTTTTACTTTTAATTTTGAATAATTATGTGTATACATATTTTATATGTTGAAATTGTAGAAACAAATTGTATTGCATGTGTAAAATGCAAGTTAGGAAAGGTAAAAAACCTTAGAGATATCCAAGTAGAGATATGGAAGATAAAAAAATTCAGAAAAACAAGCAAAAGTAATTGGAAATTGTATTTTGCAAAGATAATTGAAATTTGAAAACAAAGTTTTGAAGGGAAAAAACATCGAGGATGGTTTTATTTCTAAGGGGGGTATGTAGTATCCCATTGCTACCCTGATTCTTCTATAACTGAAATACAAATGTAAGTGTATAATGTAGCAGTTCCTGACGAGGAGCTCAAGGCCAAGGTTCCCCCAGTAAACTCTGTAAGTAATGCTATGATTTCCTAATTTGTTTTGCAGTTTTATTTGTAGACTCGGGAGGGTGAAGGGATTGATGAAACTAACGGATGGGGGGAAATGAATTCACTAATGGGAGAGGTTGAAAGGATGGGATCCATGAGATTTTAATTGTACTGATGATGGGTTTCATAATGGTGCCTTGGGCTATTGAATGAAAATAATTGTTTAGTTTATTAGCCTAAATTTTTTAGGTGTCCTCTTATGTTTAGCTAGTCGTAAGTAGTATGGCAAATAAGTTAGTACTTGTCTATGAAAAAAGTAGCAAGCGTATAATACCTACTTATATAATTTCGACTAGGAGCTTAAAAATGAAGGTAAGTATTACTAATAGCTTAGCATACTTACTATTTTATTTGTTGATGTATATGTAACTTCGGAATGTATTTCATCTGTGTATTTTATATATATTTATTGTACCCTTATAAGAGGTCTGTTATTCCTCTATAAGGAAGTGTCGTCATGTGGATTGACAAGTGTCGCAAGTGTGTGTACTTGCCGATGGGTTATTAGACCACCATGTGGGGTCGGCCCTGAATTATATATAATATAATGTGGATGTATCTAGATAGACAAGTCGGCCCCATAAGGTCACTGGGCAAAAAGGTTAGTATAAATAGAGATCGGAGATCTCTATTTTATTTATTCGAAAAAGCAACTCACTCTCACTTGAAAAGTGGTGCACTAGTGAGGAGGAGGATCATCTGCTATCAGGAGACTATCTCAGTGCTATTTGGTTGTACTTTTGGTTGAGCCATTTCTCTCTCTATCTCTGAGGATGTTGTGGGGTTTTTCACCTTAGGGTTTTCCCCACGGAAACTCTGTGTCTCTTGTCTTTATGCTTTTGATTCTTGTGATGCTTGTCATATTGTGATTGTCATGCATTGATATACTGTAGATGTTATTCTCTCAGCAAAGATCCTAGAGTATTGTGAATTAATGCTCAAAATTTAACATTATTATGGTGCAATAGGGCGATAATAATTACATAAAATAATTATAATTACTTACGAGTGGGAAGATGTACCCACCTGTTTAATAAAAATAATTCTCTCTCTTTATATATGAAAAGATAAATAGAACAATATTCATTGTACTTTATCCTTTTTCTAATTATTAAAGAGTTGAATATCCTATTATGGAATGGCTAAAAGAATAAAGTAGCTATTGAATAAAAACTATTGAAAACCTATTTAAGTGTTACAAATAAGATTTCTAAAGAAGGACACATAAAATTATATTGAGGAGTTAAACAAATAATTATATAAAATAAAATAAAATAAATATTTCCATATTTTAGGTTAGGGTTTTCTTGGGTTAAAGAAATGAATCCCCTTGTATTTGAAGACAATATGATTCTCTTCATAAAGGAGGCACTTAGCTATTTTGTCAAGGAGGGCACACTCTTTTCCAGGACATTAATTATATTAATTGAAAATGGTAGACATCTATTTTATTGAGAACAACTAGGGTTCTCATCAAAGGAGAATCAACCCATCTAAAAGGGGAGGGAATCCAGGAAGGAGATCCAAGTTTCCCTATCATAATATTTTAGTGGAATGATAAGTTTTCTGGGTAGAAAAGGAAGGGGTGGCTATGGTCGAAGGGAGCTGAAGTAGAAGAATGTCTCTCTGTTCACAGCTAATACACCTCTGCGTTGAAAGTTCAGAGGGACTCCATCACCAAGGGAATGAACTACGGAATATTGTATTCTTCAATGTGAAAAATATATCAAGTTTTATAAATATATATTATTTTCATGTTGAGAATCATTTGGTTTATATGTTCTTCCTTTAATGAAAATTGTTATGTAAGATTGTTAGACTTAGAACGATTCAAATTATTAAGAAACATGGATAGTGTGAGCAAGGAATTAATATATATTGTTAGCTACTTAAAGGTGTTGAATATTATTATATTTGTAAAATATTAGTCACAATAGAACCTAGCTATACTATGGATTCCTCACTAGTGAAAGATTGCAACACATTTACAGGAATTAGGCACAAATCTGTAAAATGAAGAACAAATTAACACATGAAATGGGTGAAATATCTGAATATTATTAACAGTCCAACCTCAAAATAGGTCAGGAACCTCCTTTTATACAAATAGGAATAATTCGAATCCATTTGGAGTGTTCACATTGATCTAGCTTAGAAATAGCTCAATCCCCCCTAGGTTGACCCAAAATGTCCCAAACCATCCCAAAATGGTTCAAACATGCCATGTGAACATTGAGAATGACGAGACAAGCCCATGTGAACTCACACATGTGGAGAATCTGATTGGTTAGAGGTTAGGCAGCTAGAATTGGCCAAAATTGGCCAAAAATGGCCAAAAGAGGCAAGTTTGTCCACATACTGAGCATGAGCACCCTTGGTCAAATAGAATCCCACAAAACAGGGGATAAGAGAATCCTAGTCATGCTGGCTGCAATAAATGACTAGGAGGGCGCACCCAACATCTAGTTTGACTTGGTACATGCATAGTTTTGTCCACATTGCCAACTGGTTCAAGCTAAATGACCATTTATCCACTAACCAACTTAGGGATGCAATTATTAAACTGTTTGCCACTAATTAACCATCATTTGATAAATGATTAATGTACCTAGGTGTAATATTGTTCTAACACCCCCCCTTAAGCTAGACTTAGTGAAAATATCAAAAATAAGGCATTGGCAACTAGGCTCAAGTCACCTGTTACATCATAAAAATTTATTTGTCCATGTAACCAAGGTAAGGAGGAAAACCACATGGAAAATAAAACCTCCCCTCTAAAATGGACATGTGGCATATATCAGAATACACCAATCATCACCATGCATCACTCACCCCAAGCAAATATCTAAGGTAAGTGAAGGTCTTCTCGGTAAAACACTTGGTGAAAATATCAAAAATTTGCTCACTGGAAGGGCAATATTGCAATGCTATGATCTGGTCATGCACCAAAACCCGAATGTAATGCATGTGTATCTCTATGTGCTTGGTCCTTTTCCTTTGAACTGGATCAGTAGAAATCTTTATTGTACTTTGATTATCACACCAAAGAATAGTGGGTGAATAAAAAACAATCCCGAACTCTCCAAGAATACCTTGGACCAAACACATTGTGTGGCTGCATTTACTGCTCTCCTATACTCAGCCTCAGCTTAAGATAAGGAAATGGTATGTTGTTTCTTTCTTGACTAGAAAATAGGTCCATGTGCAAGCATAAAGACATAACCGGAAGTTGATTTCCGATCAATACAATCACCAGCCCAATCAGAATCAGCAAATCCTACTTGTTCAAGAGATGAACCAGCAGCATAATGGATACCAAAGTGATTAGTACCTTGAACATAATGGAGGATCCTCTTGGCTTCCCTCCAATGAACCTAATGAGGCTCTTGCATGTGCCTAGCAACAACCCCAAGAACATATCACAAATCTAGTCTAGAATGACTAAGATATAGCAAGCTTCCAACAAGCTGCCTATTTAACAAGCTATCAACTAGTGGAGAAGAACCCCACTCATTTAGCTTAACTCCAGATAGGAATGGGAAGTTTTCTAGTTTACATTCAGGCATCTTAAATTTCTGCAACAAATTTGAAGCATACCTTGCTTGGGTGACAGAAATTCCATTCACAGTTTGCTCAATTTCCAAGCCTAGAAATTGCCTCAACAAGCCTAGATCGGTCATTGCAAATGCACTGTGTAATGAAGATTTTAATAATCCCAACTCTTTGGTGCTGCTACTTGTTATCAAAATATCATCTACATACAGTACTATGATCAATATCAGATCATGAATATGCTGCATATACACATTTGGATCAGACTTACACCTCTCAAACACCAAAGATAGTAGAAAATTGTCCATTTTTGCATACCATGCTCTAGGAGATTGCTTGAGCACATAGAGTGACTTGTTCAACCTGCACAGAAGTGTATGATCAAAAATAAATCCCTCAGGCTGCTGCATATATATATCCTCATTCAGCTCCCCATGAAGAAAGGCACTCTTCACATCGATGTGATGAACCTCCCATCGCTTGGAAGCCCCAATGGCCAAAACTAGTCTTATGGAGTCCATCTTTGCCACCGATGCAAATGTCTTTGTATAGTCCACTCCTTGGACCTGAGAGTAACCCTTATCCACCAATCTGGCCTTATACTTTATATCAGAGCCATCAGATCCAACTTTGGTCTTATAAACCCATTTGCATTGCACTAGTTTCCTCTTGGGAGGAAGAGGGACTGAATCCCAAGTTTTGTTCTCATGGAGGGAATTCATCTCTTCTTGCATGGATTTTTGCCATCTTGGATCTTTAGAAGCCTATGAATATGAATTAGGATAAAAAATAACCATCAAATAACATGCATTACTCAGATCAGAATCATAGCATGCAAAAGAATTGTGAAACTGAGAACTAGTTTTCCTAGCATCTTGAGGATCACCAGCAAGCTCACCAGTAGCTTGTATTGTTTTCTCAGCCCACTTGGGCCTTGAGGGAGGATCGTGATCAGCATCCATATCATCATCATCTTTAGATATATCAGAATCAGAAATATCAGAGGAAGAACCACTACTTACATCATCATCAAGAAGAGGATATGTGCATTCCCCATCACCTTGTTTTGTAGCTTGCAAGAGTTCTTCTTCTTGGAATTGGACACTTCTTTCGATGAAAATTTTGACAGTGGATGAATTAAAGATCTTGTATTGCTTGGAATCCTCTGCATACCCAACCATGGTTGACTCCTTTCTTTGGGGCTGCAAGGCCTTTCTCTTCTCTAGAGGAATTCTAGCCCAAGCCTTTGAGCCAAAAATTATGAAATGAGACACATTGGGTTTGTGGCCCATCCAAGCCTCATATGGAGTCATGCTTTCCAAGGCTTTAAGTGGTGCTTTGTTTTGAACATATGCAGCACAATTCATAGCTTCAGATCATAGATTTGGAGACAAAGACTTAGCCTCCATCATGCAAGTGGCCATCTCCTTCAATGCTCTATTCTTACGCTCTGCAATACCATTTTGCTGAGGTGTGTAGGGCACAAAATGTTGCATTTGGATTCCATTTTCTTCACAGAGCTGCTTCATGTCCTTATTGACATACTGCCTTCCATTATCAGTCCTCAAAACCTTCATGGATCTCCCACTAAAGTTCTCCACCATGTTCTTGAAAACTTTGAAACATTGGAAAACTTCATATCTTTGCTTGAGAAAATACAACCAACAATACCTTGAGTAGTCATCGATGAACGTGAGCACATATTTACTGCAGCCATAGGAGGAAATGGGGAGTGGACCAATCAGATCAGAATGTACTAAACCAAGAGGTTCAACAACTCTCCTTGCCTTCGCTTTCTCATACCTCTTCTCAGCATGTTTCCCAACAATGCACCCTTTGCAAGTGCCATTAGAAAAGCTTATTTGTGGAAGCCCTTCAACCATCTCTTCTTTGCTCAAAGATTGGCGAAATCTGTAGTTGAGATGACCAAATATCTCATGCCATAGATTGCTGACCTCATTTCCATGTGACAAAAGTGCATGTGAGGAAGAGAACCCAATAAAATGTGAGAACTTGTACATCTTCATATCATGGTCTACAACACCTAGTGCAACAATTTCTCTGGTGGAAATTTCAGATATCACCACATCATTCTGAGTGAAGATAAATCTCTTGGCTACACCAGTGTGTGTCATCTAATATACAAAGAGTAGGTTGGCTGCAAGATCAGGTACATACAACACATTGCTGAAATACCCATTCTCCATAGAGATTTTTTCAATCCCATGAGTAGGGATTTTTGAGTCATCTCCCATGCGAATGGAGGGACCACTGTAAGGAGCAAGAGTAGAGAATGAATCTCTTCAATAATCCATGTGCCTTGGGGCACTTGAATCAATGATGACCAAGGATGACTGAGATGTACTAGCCACCAAAGCATGACACCTCTCCTTGTCTTCAAAAACACCCTCTTTCTTCTTGGAACTTTCAGGAAGAGGAATGTTATTTTTCTGTAGGAGATGGGTCATCATGTCGATGGTTTTGTTCATGTATGATCTCTCTGGATGAAAGCCCCTTTGAAAATAGCTACACTTAGTCTTCTCCTTCTTCTTTCCTTTGTCTTTGACAGGATTCGAACCCCCATCACTGGATTTGGGTCTCTCATCCTTCTTCTTCTTCTCTTGTAGTTTCGGCCCCTTGGGGTTTTGCTTGCCTCTTCCATTTTTTGAATCTCCAGCTGCAAGTACTTGGTATTTTTGCTTCATGGTTCCCATCAAGACCAACTTGTCTTGCTCTTGGGTTATCATCTCCATGAAATCAGCCAAAGATGGCATCTTCCAATTTCTAACTGTGAGCCTTGTGGAGTTGAAGGAAGACACAAAAACTGAGTATTCAGGACCCAGTTTGGAGAGAATGGACAACACCAACTATTCTTATTACTTGTCTATGTGACATTGTCGAATATGCAAGACCAAGGTCTTGAACTTGGTGAAGAAATCCTGGATGGAATCAAAATTCCCTAGGCTCAGTGAAACAAGCTCATTTTCGAGCTGGTGGCCTCTCATCTCATCAGTCTTTCCAAACAAAGACTCAAGCTTGATCCAAAATTAATTTGGAGTAGCTAGAATTTCTACATGAAATAGGAGGTCTCTTGAAATGCTGAGACAAATGAGGCCAAATGCCTCATCCATTCTGTTGAAAAACTTGGATTTCTCCACAACTGAGTTTGGCTCCACCTCAGTGCCCATCATAATTATGTAGAGACCCTTAGATCTCAGCAAAATCACCATTTCTCCCTTCCAATCGAAGTAGTTGAAGGGATTAAGCACATTTGGGTGAGATGGCTCCATCCTTCTCTGCTGCTCATGCATTTTTTGGAAATGTTGATCTTCAATGCCCGTAAACAACTCTCAAATCACTCAGGAGGGATCTACACTAACAGATTCAAACCCTGTTTGATAGTGGGTGCATTCGGGAGAACATCACACCTGAGAAGAGCCACTAGATTTCTCCAATGGACTCAATGCAATGGCCTGAGGAATTCTGTGGTTTCTCCACTGCTTCTAGTAAGCCACTAAAATAGTCTTCCTGGTTCGAATGGTAACTCCAAGAGCTCTGATACCATGTAAAATATTAGTCATAGAAGAACCTAGCTACTATGGATTCCTCACTAGTGAAAGATTGCAACACATTTATAGGAATTAGGCACAAATCTGTAAAATCAAGAAAAAATTAACACATGAAATGGGTGAAATATCTAAATATTATTAACAGTCCAGCCTCAAAATAGGTTAGGAACCTCCTTTTATACAAATAGGAACACTTCGAATCCATTTGGAGTGTTCATAATGATCTAGCTTAGAAATAGCTCAATCCCCCGTAGGTTGACCCAAGATGTCCCAAACCATTCCAAACTGGTTCAAACATGCCATGTGAACATTGGGAATGACTAGACAGGCCCATGTGACCTCACACGTGGAGAATCTGATTGGTTAGAGGTTAGGCAGCTAGAATTGGCCAAAAATGGCCAAAAGAGGCAAGTTTGTCCACATACTGAGCATGTGCGCCCTTGGTCAAACATAATCCCACAAAACAGGGGATAAGAGCGCCCTAGGCATGATGGCTGCAATAAATGACTAGGAGGGCGCACCCAATAGCTAGTTTGACTTGGTACATGCACAGTTTTGTCCACATTGCCAACTGGTTCAAGCTAAATGACCATTTACCCACTAACCAACTTAGGGATGAAATTATTAAACTGTTTGGCACTAATTAACCATCATTTGATAAATGATTAATGTACCTAGGTGTAATATTGTTCTAACAATATTATAGGTAACTTCCCTCGAATGAAGATTGAAGATATAAGTCTGTTTCTTTCATAGAAATATGTTCTTAAATGTTGAATATACTCTTATGCATAAATATACTTGATAATCATAGGAATACTAGTTTAAAACTATCATAGATTATACTGTTAATACCTTAACTTGTTATACATCAATATATTTCCAATAAGGTAATCATAAACTTCATCTATTGATCTATGTTTGAGGTTTTTGATGTTATATATTAATTAGTTGATCAAAGTATTAAGTTTTATTTATAAAGAATACGAGATGTAGTTAACTATCTAATGGTTATAAACCTTAAACATAACATGTTTAAAGAGTAGTATAACCATTTTACGGGTTTGATAAAGATGTATTAGATTTAGGTTATTGAAGTTAATATGTTTGAATTGAAGAATAGTGACTCATTAAATAATTATAAACACCTGGCAATGAATGAAATTAACTCATTTGATTCGTCGTACAATGTGTAATGGGCTTATGTTAATTGGATAAACTAGTTACATTAGATTGAATTAATATCGTATATGAGAGTAACACCATGGTTGAGTTATATTACTTTAATTCTTAGATACTTTATCAAAACTATTTGATATGACCTTATTTCATTGACTATGCTGGATGAGGGTTAAGTTATGGTTAAGAAACAAAGAATTCAATGGTAAGTTCATTAAATAGTTTACACATCTTTTTTAAGAGCATGTCCCCCATTTGGCTCAAATATTAAACCAATACATAATGAACCAAAGATTTAAATGAATCTATATCTTTTATATACATAAGGAAACAATTGATGAAAATGCATTATAATGATTCAGTAATTATGGAGGCTAAATTGTTTGGGATATATTACCCATCTAGACATTAGGCATAAAACATCTATATGGTTTTCCTAGTGCATAGACTAACTACTTAGTTTACTAGTTCATACTCCTCATTATTCTCATTATTCGGACTACATATTTGTCATTTTAGCCTTCATTACCCACACATGCATGAATATTTGGATATAATGCACTAGTATCCTTGATTTTAGGGATCTGGAGTTCCCTCCTTGATTTCATGCTATTCTAGAGTTATGCTAGCAATCATGACATCTTTGGTTAACTAAGCCTCCTTATGTAGCCCTCTTGAGTGTAATATCCCCAAACTTTTCTAAGGATCGCAACAACCTAACTCACTTAGCTATGTTCATGATAGTTATAAAAAATGGAGCTAAGGGTCAAATAATTGTTAAGCCTAATGTCCAAAGTTAGAACTAATGCAAAATTGGAGCTAATGGGACAAGGTAGGCGCATGAAGGAGATGGCGAGCCAAGGTTGAATCATCAATTAAGCACGTTGTCAAAATTATTGGTGAAAATAATCCTAAGTTTGGTCACGAGTTTGGTAAGCTTCACAAGTGGGAAATATAAGAAGAAGGTGCAAATTCCTAACCAATGTGAAACAATATTAGTTGTTATGTTGCAAAGTACAAATGTGAATCAAGGTGGGCCACATGAAGAAATATTTTCCCCAATGTTAAAGTATGCACATGCAATTCTAAATTCTTCAAGGCGAAAATATTGTTGCGCCAAGTAACATTAGGAAAATAAGCTAAGGGCCATTCTCTCATGAATAATTATTTATTAGAATTATTATTAATGCAATATTTGATTAATTTGGATAAGGAAGGCGTTTAGGAAGCTGAAGGGACCCATATGAGATGTTTCCACTCAAGGAATATAGAAAAGGAAATGGAAAGTAGGAAAGAATATGAAAAGTAGGAAAGTACTAAAAAGAAGGAAGGCAACAACAAATCAAAGAAAGCCGAAGTTTCCATATTTTTACTAAAAGCACCAAAATTAGCCTAAAGCAGAAAATCCAAGAAAGCACCAAGGAATATAGGAAATATTTTCCTAATTTAGAATTGGAAATCGAGGATAACTTCTATTCTCTCATGTAAATAATATTAATTATTATTTTATTAATATTTTCATGAGAACACTCTAGATGGAGCTACTTGATGTCTATAAAAAGGGGATGAGCGCACTCAATCCCATATTTTGGCTATTTTGTTTTGTCATCCATGTGATTTTGAGAAGCTATGTGATTTCCATTTTTTGGGTGATGTGCCCTTTGCAACCAGTTGGGAGATGTGCCCCTTCTATCCATTGTAGCTAATTGAGAGAAATCTTAGCTAGTCAGAGAGGATTTGGAAATCTAGTCCTTCTCATTCAGGATATTGTAGCTACATTAGAACCATAAGGTTCTACATCAGTACCATAATGTTCCTTGTACCCTTCGAGATCCAATTAGTAAGCTAGAGCTAGAAGGATCCAATTGTAGTGTTATTTCCAGCAGTTCTTCTAGCAACAATCCAAGCAAATAATGGATGGAACTTGCATGAGTCATGCTGGATGTACCTACAGAAATGTAATGTATTAATATGGTCATTACATCATATGAATAAATAATATATGTTCCTCCTACTTCTCTTGCTTCTATTCTCGTGCAACTTTCTCTCTATTTTGCAATTCATGGCAATAATTGGTATATCTTAATGTCAGATTTTAACACATGTCAAATGTGATTCTGTAGATATGCATAATAGTTTTTACATTATGCATAATCCAAGAGGAACCCTGTCCAATCATCAGATCCATAATTCATGACCCTTTTGCAGTATTAGAAATCAATTGGAAAATAACGTGTGCAATTCCTATGCAAAATATGACTAGTTTTTAGTTTGGTTGTAATAACTCATCCAAAATGCTTAAAAAATTATGCAAAAAGGTTTTATCATTCAATTAATATGTTTCTGAACCCATCCAAAGACTCATATTTGAAAATCGTGACCTTCAGGTATCATTTGGACACAACTGGAAATTTATTACTTTCACCTCCCTTAAACCGAATTTCCTCCTAGTCACCAAACCTTGCAAATCTAACTCATAAATGTTGAACTAGTGATTCCCATATCCTGATGTATGAACCTTCTATTTAGTTACATCTAGTGATCCACCCGAATCCATTGGGTTTCCATAGAATTCGTGGGAATATTTCCTTGAAGCCTCTGGTTTAGCCAAAGGAGTCTACTTAGGCCTGACGTACCGAGAAAATGTTCTCATTGTCAAAAGTAAGGACAACTCCACCTTCTTCCAAGTCTTGCTGTAGGTTTTCCTAGGTGCTTTTCAGACCCTAAATTCCCTCCTTGAGACATTATTCAAGGCCTAGAAGTGTTTGGGAACAAGTTGGTAGAAGACTACTTTCGAATTGTCAATTTCTTGTTACTCACAGTGTGGGGTTAAGAGTGCAAGCAAACTGTTTGTGAAAAGTCTCAAACTAGACCTGAATAATTATGATAGCTGACCCTTCATATCATACCTAAACATTTACTTAACATGGGTTCCAAACCATTCCTCATGGGACGCACTAACTAAATCCTATTGTGCCTAGTTTGGAGCAAAAACACCTAGCCTTGAAGAATTTCGATTTCTTGAGTTAGGAGTTGAGTTAATATTCCCAAATATCTATGATAATCATATTGGGGATACTACAATGGTATCATATCATGGTCATTTTCACCTTTGGACCATATAATATTAGTTGAAGAGATATTGCAGATCGCATATTCGAGTTTGTGGCTATGAGGCTTGTACTAGTTGGTGATGAAGATTGGGAGCAGTATGAAGACGAATAATCTATTTACATAGATGGAGGCTTATCCATGTTGAATGATGAGGATGATTTCACATGTGACATTACATACAGAGAAGACATAAGGTATGAACCTCCAATGGTTAGTAAATATATGGAAAAGATAATAGAAGTATGTGAAAACATGCCCCACTGCTACCGGGAGTACCTAGCATTGGGTAAGGATATTTGTGCAGCCATGACCTTCAAGGATTATATATATCTCAGATATGTATTTTGGCCCAATGATGTAGATGAGGAATCATTGAACATCATCAAACCATTGAAATAAGAATAGCATGCCAGTGCAAACCACCAACTTGGAGAACATGAGAATGTGCCTCAAAGGGATGATGTCAATTTTGATGCTTGCAAATATCACATTTCATTGCATCCATATGACATTAATTCCAATTTGTACAATGTAAATGATGTTATACTTGATTTTCTAATGTTGATATGCATCCTAAGAATTAAACATGTGTTTTGGACTCATGCAACATGCAAGTTGATATTGTATGTCAGCCATTAGATGAAGCACACTTGGTGGGGGATCTTACTTGTGAGCCATACCATTTGAGTGGATCACTAAGGGAAAATCAAGAGAATCTCATGGAATCCATGAAGCACTTTCTTGACACTAATGCCTTGGTGACTAGCTATTGTTGGAGAGCTTCAGGAGATGATTGGGAGAAAGAATCCTTCTTGGAATATTTCAAAGCACTTAGAGTGGTGGCCAAGATGAAATAGAGTTACTTGAAACTAATCTTAGATAGAAATCAAATTCATTGGGTTGCAGACATGTACCACCATTTTCTTGAGAAGGAAGAATAATAAAAATAAAAACTCACTAATGAATTAGAGGCCAATAGTAATTCTTTGAAGAGTGAAAAAGAGTCCCTTCAAGAATCAAGATTGCAGATGGACAAGCTTCATTCATAGTTGAACATGTCACATAGTCCCTCCTGCATGGATAAATATCAAGTGAACATGGCAAGAGACATGTTGTATTTGAAGGAGGAACCTCATGTGCACATTCAACATGAGGAAAATTCAGAGTTGCAGATTCCTATGAAGAGAAAAGATGTAGAAAAGGTTTGACCAGCACCTGTATTGCTTCAAAATGACAAAGAGGAGGTATTAGATATGAGAGAGATATCTAAGATGATTCCATTTGAATCATCAAGCAAAGGTGATCATCTATTCATGGATTCGGTAGATGAATATATCACCAAAATGAAGGAACAAGGACACACCCATCTTGCTTGCATCGGTAGAAGGCTGCTTGACATTCAAGCCTTGAATGAGAAAACTCATGAGATTACTATATGGGTTAAAGACTTCGCTTGGGAGGAGGTGGATGATCACAATCCATTTGGATCAAAAAACAAAAGTTTGTATTCATCGATTGATTGGGTGGATAGAGGCATCATTGAAATAAAGAATCTGGGAGGAAAAGGCTTCCTTTGTTTCTGCAATGAAATTTTTGTAATACTTGACATTGCCTTGACATGTGAATATCAACAAAGATATACATTCCATGCATTAGATACCTCCATCACACACGCACACAAGGATTGGGTGTGCAATTACATGGAAAGAGTTTTCAGAATCATTGGAGGTGATGGGATTCCAACCTAGTTATGGAATCCTGACATCCTTTGGAATGCCAATTTTTTATAGATGACCAAGATGTCAAGTGGAATGCTACATAAATCATGGGATCCTAACATAGTTGGGAGTGACAGACTCCTACTAGTGGAAATGATATTTGGAAAACTACAACACAAGCAATGGGACCCTAGCATTGCTTGGTGTAGCAGTTTAGTTGTTGGCATTGGAGAGCAAGCCAACCATGATTTCCAGAAGTCCATGTATGGTGATTTATGGTTCATTTTCCTTGCTAGGAAACCTTATGATGGATGTACATTCTATCTTTTTGTTTTTCGGGTTGGGAGTCTTCAAAAGATTCCTTATTCGGAGCATATTCAGTGCAAGGGTGATTGTTATAAACACCTTGCATTCATCAGGTTCATTTGGGACCCTGTGATTCTTTTTAGTTATTGTATCTAGGTTGAACAAATAGTTACAGAGGACATAGAGCTATTCCTTAGGAAGGTGGTTACAATCCAAGTGGTGCAACAAAAGCACGGTGGATTCACTTTGAGCTTGGCTTGGGATTTTGAATTCCAATGCTAAACTATTCAATAGTAGCAGATCTTGATGTGAGAAGTCATTGGTTGGATTCAAAATTTTGTGGATTTGATTAATTTTGATTGAGGACAATCAATATTGGGAGGGGAGGACTTGTAATATCCCCAAATTTTTCAAAGGACTATAATGGCCAAACTCACTTAGGTATGTTCATGATAGTTAGAAAAAATGGAGCTAAGGGTCAAATAATTGTTAAGCTTAATGTCCAAAGTTAGAAATACTACAAAATTGGGGATAATGGGACAAGGTAGGTGCATGAAGGAGATGGAGGGCCAAGGTTGATTCATCAATTAAGAATGTAGTCGAAATTATTGGTGAAAATAATCCTAAGGTTAGTAAGCTTCACAAGTGGGAAATCTAAGAAGAAGGTGCAAATTCCTAACCAATGTGAAAGAGGATTAGTTGTTATGGAGAGTTGTAATTGTATTTTATTTTTATTTCTGAGTTATTCTTTCCTTTGTAAGAGTTGTTATTTTCTAAGGAATGAATACAGGGACTCTACTAGCATGCTTTGGACAATTAATATACTCTATAATGTTTATTGAGAGGAAAATCGAAGGCCAGAGTGCACTCCAACAATTATCTTTCACAGTATTCATTTGTGTGAAGTAAGATGTTCTTACATTTCCATTATTTGAATATCAATCAAATTTAAATAGTTTTTTGTGCAGGTTTGTTATCAATTTGTTTTGGTCTGACTATGTGAGATGATTGCAGATTTATCGCATGAACAATGTCTGTAATGAAACAACAATGTTGTTTTATTGTTTGGATTTATGGATTATTGGTGTGCTTATACGTAACTGTTTGCTTTAATGTTTTTAAGTAATGCAGTAATTATTTTTTCATGCATTAGACCTCTTCAAATCAAATGTGCTCTTGGGATAACAAATAATTTAATTTATTAACTTAATTGGCTTTTAACATTGAATTTTCCATTCTGCAGCTGTCAAAATTGTATTCTGCAACTATGGGTTAAGGTTCTGCATCTTTTTTTCTCTAAGTATTTCTTGTGACTTTCTGAGAAACCTGTCGTAAATTTGTATATTATGTTCATATTATATTTTTATACTTATTTTAGTGTTTTAATTTGTTTAAATTAGTTTAGTTTATTTTTGTAATTTTTTTGCAACAAGTTTGGTTTTTCACAGTTTGATCTTAGTTTCCAAGTCAATTTGGGTCTATAGCAGGGTGTGGATATTCAAACTAGCATACATAAGGTTTATTTACTTTCATATCTACACCAGAACTCGTTGGGTTTCCACAGATGTCCTAGGGAAATTGGATTAGAATATTTGGCTTTGCCAAAGGGACGACCCATGCATGACTCACCCAAAAAATGTGTAGCTGTCAAAGTAAGAACCTTGAATCTGTTTTCCTTGAATTTTACTGCTGATCTTAAATCCATCCTTTGTGGATCCAAACTATGATTTTAAAACTTAGTGTGCCTAGATTGGTTTTGGGTATATTACAGTCAGTCTCTATGTTAGATTAGAGTTAGTCATCCAACTGATCCGTTAAGTCCATTGAGTGCAACTACTCCAAATGACTAGGGGTTGCCAAACACCGTCGGTTCGGGTTCTCACTCCCTTGTTGACCGAATTGTAAAACTTACGATCAACAACATGTTGTTCAAGAGCATGGCCCCCATTTGGCTCAAATATTAAACCAATACATAATGAACCATAACTTTAAACTAATCTATATCTTTTATATACATAAGGATGCAAGTGATGGAAATGTATTATAATTATTTAGTAATTATGGAGACTAGCTTGTTAGCTATTTAGAGGATGTTAAAAGGAAAACATTCATACCCCATTTCCCAAAATAGTAATGAGAAGTTTTGACATATTACATATTCAAATATGTTAATGTGTTGGTAAATATAAAATAACAATGAAGAAAGATAAATTCATAAAAGTTTTATGTATTTACTTTTGAATTTAGTTAAGTAATTTTAATTTTAATTTTAATTTGGTTAAAATAATTTTAAATTTTAAATTAACAAAATTATTGTTTTTAATTTTATATTTATATTTATTTACAACTTTGTTATTTTAAAAAAATTATAAATTTAAACAAACTTTTAAACTAAGAGAATAAAAACTTTCTTATTAGTTTAATTTTCTTTCAAATTCACTTAAACCATTTAACTTTGTCATATGAAGTTACGTTTACTAAATAGTAGCTTTTTTTTTCCAGAGAAAAAAAGCTACTATTGATATTCTTTATTAGAATCAAATAGTACAAAAAGATTTCCTCTTCCAACCCGGTGGAACCATCTGAGATAACCAATGGTGTTATCATAACAGTTATGATTTCCAACAAAAATAGCAGAACCTATACCATATAGGACAATATCACTACTGAGCATACAAATCAGTCTTTCCCACCACATGACTAAAATCATCCATCCAAACTATCCACCTAGAAACTTCAGCAAAAAAACATAAAGTACAAAGTTCAGATATAACTATACTAAAAACATCATCATCTTATCAGTCATAGAAATAGATGGAGCCACTATCCTGGATGCAGCCCTCGCACCAATCTTCCCAAATTAAGTGACCTTCATATCCATCGAGAGCTTGTTTGGAAAGCTTGTCTGCCATATAGTTGTGCTCACGGTAAATGTGCTCAAAAATGATGTTCTGCTGCTTTTGTATTTCAAAAAGAGTCCTGGAGGCCCAGTGTCTTAGACTTAAGACATTTAGCTTGAATTTACCTTCTGCCCATTTGATGGTTACCCGAGAGTCACCAAATACCTTTATGTTGTTCAAGCCAAAGATGTTGGCAACCTTAAGAACACACCATAGTGCTATTAGTTCTGCCTTCATGTTTGTTCCCTTTCCACAGTTGAGTTTGATGGTATAGAAATGTGATTCATTTAAATAAATCACTCCTCCTATTGCACATATTCCTGCTTGTGAAGCACCATCAAAAAACAAAATAGGACGATCAACATTTAGATTAAATGTACTGACTCTGTCAATTTTCAACATCTCCTCATCCAACTTGCAGGAGTTATACATTTTGAGAGCTGTCAAGTAACAGATGTTATGATCTGGAGGAGAATTTTGAAAGATGGTACAGTTTCTGGCATGCCAAATTGCCCAGGGGATGCAAACAGCTAGGAAGAAGTGTTTTTTACAGCATCTAAACCAATGTAAGAAACATGAGTTGAAATCCCCAACTTCCCAACAATGTGTGATTTTAAAATTTATTGAGATCATTTCCCATACTCTGCGAGAGAAAGAACATTGTACAAACAGGTGCAGTCTAGTTTCAACATCATTTTTACAGAGAACACAGTAACCAGGTCCTGTCCATCCTCTCTTGCAAAGATTATCCCAGGTTTTTAATTTGTTTTGTAAAATCAGCCAGGAAAAACATTTTAACTTGACTGGAATCTTCCACTTCCATAACTTCAAATACCACCAGTCTAGTGGAAAAATATACTTGTGCTGGAGAATTCTTTTGTATGCATCTTTAGCCGTGACTGTGCCATTTCCAGAATTACCACTCCAAACCAACTTGTCCTCTGTATTGTTTAATTGTACACCAGCAGAGTCCAATGTTTTAGTATAATTGTCCCAAATGTTAGCAAGGTATCCGGATAGACCAATCTCCTGAGCCGAGATCGACTTCGAACTTCCAGCTGAACCAAATTTCCGATTCTGAATCATGTTTAGCGTGGAAAGGCCGATGACTTGAAGATATTGGGGAATTATAGGGGGAAGATTCTGTTCCAGTTCTAGCCCAATAATGGGATCAATCCCGACTCTGATAAGTATCCCTGACCCAACATTCCAAACAAGATCACTTTTAATCCAATGAAATACCTTCATGAATCCTCTCCACATTGGAGAAAAATCCCAGTTAGTCAATTTAGGATTTCTGATCCAGATATTGAAATCTGTTTTAATGTATTTATTATGGAGAATTTTTAACCAGAGGGAGCTACCATGAATACCACGCCAAAGAATTTTTAATCTGAGAGCTATATTAAAGGCCTCCAAATCTTTAATTCCCCAGCCTCCATATTTATAAGGTCTAGCAAGTGTGTCAGCTGCTACCAATGGGATCTTAACGCTGAGAGCAGTCCCATTCCATAAAAAGTTAAAAATATATCTCTTGATAGTTTTTATGATGGAGATAGGGACTTCAAGCATAGAGAACCAGTACACAGGAATGCTGGAGAGAACTGACTGCACCAGTATAAGCTTGCCACCGATTGACAACAGTCTATAGGACCACTGCGCAATTCTATCTTCTATTTTTTTTAATAGCCAATGCCAATCTCGGATCAGGTAATTGTTGGGTTTAAGGACATAACCCAAATATTTAAAACCCTGCTCAAATGTAGACCAATTGTATGGCAAGACAGATCTAATAGCTCTAATCTGGCTTTCTTGAGTAGACAGATGTATAAAATTGGATTTGGCCTCACTGACAAGCATACCTGTTGCATTGCAGAAAGTAGTGATGATGCTTTTGTACATTGACCATTCATCCACCGTGTCAATACCTCCTACAAGGACATCATCTGCAAACATCAAATGTGTGAACACACAGTCTTTTGTGCATTTGATACCTTTGATCTGACCACTCATCAATGCCTTGTTCACCAGTCTGCTAAAGCCATCATTATCAATATGAACAGAAGAGGGGATAATGGGCATCCCTGTCTCAAACCCTTGGA
The DNA here is from genome assembly GCA_027924585.1 of Larix kaempferi. NCBI lineage: Eukaryota > Viridiplantae > Streptophyta > Pinopsida > Pinales > Pinaceae > Larix > Larix kaempferi. The sequence goes on from BSBM01001381.1 coordinate 2,939,831, forward strand.
GCAGCTGAAAAAATCTGTAGGGCTACCATTCACCAAAATGGAAATATTCATGGAACTAATGCAAGACATAATCCACTTGATGATAATAGGAGGCAAGCCAATCCTGATTAAAATCAATCTGATGAAAGCCCAGTTAGCCCTATCATAGGCTTTGACAAGGTCCATTTTTAGCAGAATGGCTTTCTTTTTATGTAGTTTGATGCTGTGGATCAATTCTTGAGTGATGCCTATTGCATCATGAACTTGTCTCCCCTCTAAGAAACCAAATTGCTCTTCAGAGATGTAAGCAGAAAGTACCTTTTTTAATCTATCTGCAATAATTTTTGAAATAATCTTGTATAACAAGTTGCAGAGAGCAATAGGCCGTAAATCGCCAAATGAAACTGGTTTGTCTTTTTTGGGAATCAAAGTAACAAACGTAGAATTTAAACCACCTGGGATGTAGCCATTAGTCATTGAATAGTTTACCATTTCCAACAATTCCTCTCCCAATAACTCAAAAAAATGGATATACAGCTCGACTGGCCACCCATCCGGCCCAGGAGCTTTATCTTTTGCAAACAGCTTTAATGTCTGCTCAAGTTCATCCTTCGTGACCAAACATTTTATGCTATCAGCATCATGCTCATAAAAAAACCTAGGGTATAATGATGCCATTTCTATCTGAGCTCTTTGACAAACTTCCTCAGGTTCTGTGTATATATTTCTGAAATATTTATAAGCTTCAGACTTAATATTACCGATACCTGTGCACTGATTCCCAAAGTCATCCTGAATTTCCCAAATGTACTTAGACCTCCGCCTTGCCGAAGCAAATGCATGAAAGAACTTAGTATTCTTGTCTCCTAGAGAAATCCAGACTGCTCGACTTTTTAATCTCCAAGCTTTTTCTTCTTGCAGGATAAGTTCTTCTTTTTTTAGTTCCAGCTTCTTCATTATCTCAAAGGCATCCAAAGAGAGGGTATTATTGATATTTGCAACAGTGGCTTGGTACAACTGTGTTTCTAGCTGTAGTAACTCAGTCTTATCTGCCTGCTTTTTTTCTCTAATCCACTTGATAACAACATCCTTTAATTTTCTCAACGTAAAACCAAAATTCAGAACAGGATTAGATTCGGAAATCTCACAATGTGTCCAGAAATTACTAACCAAAAGACAGAAGGAATTGTCTTCGAGCCAAGAAGCATTGAATTTAAAGGGAATAAAATCAAACTGCTCATATTGTTCCATCTGCAACAGTATGGGCCAGTGGTCCGAAAATTTTACACTATGGACCCATGACCTGTGTTTTGGGAAATAAGACAGCAGGTTCTCCTTAACAAGGAATCTATCAATCCGCTTGTGGACACCTTCAATGCCATATCTACCATTCGACCAAGTAGGGGATAGTTGATGTGGCATGACATCAACTAGGTTTTTTTCCATGAGCAAATTTAAAAAGAAATCCCCTAAATCATCCAATCTGGCAGAGATGCCCCAGATTTCAGAGGCTTGATATGTGAAATTTAAATCTCCTGCCAAAATTAAGTCAGGCATATCCAAGATCCCCGAATCTTTTAACCTTGTCCAGAAAATATGCCTATCTCTGTAAGGCGCATAACAATTGAGCATGGAAATGGATGTTTTGCAACTACAAAGTATGCCCTTTAACAAAATGCCCCAAGGTGTATGGAAGGCCTTTAAATCCACAAAATTTGGATTCCATGCAGCGGCAATACCCCCGGATTGACCACATGAGCTGATAGCGGATACCTCCCAATCTGGCAGAATGTTACACAACTTTTGTATGGCCGTAGAATCCACACACATAGTCTCCTGAAGGAAGATTATAGCAGGGCCAGTATCTTTTATCAGACTGGACAAGGCCTGAGCCCTAGTCACCTTGCCCAGTCCCCTAACGTTTAATGACAGCAAAGACATTATGTAACCCTCCTGTTGGGGGTCACTGCTCTAAGCCCCAGGTGTTCTGACTTATCATGTGTATCAGCTTCTGCCAATCTCCTAGAAATAGGTGTATAGGAATCAGGGTTGTTCAAGGCATCTTTCTTCTTCTTGCCTTTTCTAATGGTAACATTTTGTCGGTTAAGTGAAAGCAGTGGGTTGGCTTCAGATTCTCTGCTAGGGTTCTTAGTGTAGACTTGAAGAGGTGGGAATTCCTCCCCATACTTTGACAAGTGGTAACCACTGCTTGATAAAATATCCAAATCAGACATATTGAGGGAAGAGCTAGACTTAATTGCACTCACATCACCCTTCGGAAGGGACCTCTCAATGACTTCAGTACCACCAAGTGCGTCCCCTGATGCATCAGGTAAAAATGCACTAGAATCTTTAGGATGAATTCCCGACTGTAGTTGAGAATTGTCAAAGTCAGGAGAAGGATTGGACGAAGAGACCCCAAGGTGATGACAATCAGGTCGAGAATCCACTAATTCTGAATTAGGGCAAGGGATAATCGAAAGGTTCACTGCAGAGTCGGGATTATGGACAAACTCAGAATTAGGGTTAGGGTTTGAGTAGGCAACCCCAACCGCGGCATGGAGAGGGTTTGAGGCAGAATCTGAGGAAGGGTTTGTCAAAGAATCCTCGACAGGGACAATAATAGGGTTAGACTTTGTATCTCCAGCAGGTACCGTAGGAGAAAGGCCAGCTTTTGTAACTACAGGTGCCAAATCCTCAAATAGCTTACGGTTTACAAGAGTCTCAGAGGGACCTAAAGGCAAATTATTGACAGGTAAACCAGTAACAATATCATGCCGAAGATGAACTTCCCCTTTAGATATACGGGTAGATAAATTAAATTCAGAGGATTCTATGAAGGCCAGCTCTTCATTGGACAGATCTTGATAATTTAAAGAGGGTTCTTTATAATACTTACCAGTGTCTTATAATGCAGGAATTTGTAGCTCGTTTTCTGGCGAGGAGAATTCAGACGAGCTCAGAGAGAGTGCCCGATTGGTGGGGCAGGCTGCTTTCAGATGTCCAGTCTTTCGGCAGAAGAAGCACCTAAACGGAACCTTAAAGTAATCCAACACTTGATGCCAAACCCGGTTGCCCGAAGAAATTAAAATCTCTGCAGGAAGGCCGTCTTGCATATCAACTTCTACCATCACCTTTGAAAAACGCCGGTCCATCCCGAACAGATTTTGTTTGTCGAAGCGAATAAACCTACCCACTGAGTTTGCTATTCCTTTTATAACTTCCTCTGACCAAATTTCTATAGGCAGTCCAGGGAGAATTAACCACAGATGGCGCCGAGACTGAACTTCACTGGCAGGGTTAAAATTTATGTGCCACCGTTTTAAAAACAGTGACCCCTTTTTGAATTCCCAGAAATTTGACAGAATTAAGTCGAGCTGGGAAGCCTCTGTGAAGATGAACAACATCCATCGATTTGGGAGCAGGTTGATGCGGGGGGCCAGTCCAGTGAGGGGAACCCAAACCCTACTGACCCATTCAGCAATTTCCATTTTATTACCAGATGTGAACTCAAACCTGCCTACCAGGGCTCGCTCAGACAAAGTCCGGATACGGTCAAGATTTTGGTCAGTATCAATATCATATTTGCAGATATCACTGCGGGCTCGGATGGCTTTCAACGACCGCCTGTGTTTGGCCTTCACACCCCTGACGCGGCCCCCGTGAGCATCACTGCGAACATTCAAGCCAGGTCGCACACCCAGTCTCGAAGCATCTGCCGAAGTGTGGGGAGGGTTTGTGCCCAACGTTTCATTTCCCATCGATGACATAAGCTCTACCAAATACAAAGCCCGACAGCTGCCGGTCACCACCAGGGCACCTGTCACCCGCCACACAAAAGGTGGAACCTCCACGGGTGGAGACTGTACCACCAAATTAGCCCCAGCTAAATCTTAGAAAAGAAGATAGAATGGGACCCAAAATAGAAACCTGGCACCAAATAAATACTAAAATAAAACCCTTGCTGCAGAAATCTGAAAACTTTAGAAGACGAGAAGTGAAAAGAGTCTCCGGCTAAGAAAACAAACTTCCCACTTTTTTTTCTTGGCTGGTACTAAGCTGATTCAATGAATCAGCGGACTCCAAGTCGCCGAGAGACCCCAACACCTCCAATCAACTATCGTAGACAGATTTTCCTGCAGAAAGACCATGAAACCCTAGGGCCGTCGCCATCACTCCGCCATATCTTTCCACTAAATAGTAGCTTTAACTTTGTTATGTTTACTAAGCTACTAGATTTTAAAGGAGATGAAATAAATTATTACTTTCATACTATTTGAGTAACAATTTTATTTTTTCTACATTTATAGCAATATTTTTGTTTATACCAAGGGATTCACACTTCCATATTAATTAAAAAATAAATCATCGTTTTTTACTTTTAGGATTTTTAAGCATTATGTTATTATAATTTAGTCATTGAAGGACAATCAATTTTTATCCACAATATCGTCTAAGTTAATTCATTACTCTTATTTAATGAAAACTAATTTACTTGAAATAATCTAGACCTTTTTTACATTCAAAAAATACAAACTAAAAAATGAATTCTTAACTAACCATGGTTTATATGTATTATGTATTAAATAAAAAAAATCAATTTTTATTTTTATTTTTCGTGAGGGAGAACTTCCTTTCATTAACTATAATTTACAAAAAAATACATTGTGAGCTCAAGAGGGATCTCCACATAGTGGAAAACAAGCCCACAACGAGTCACTAATAAAAAATAGTTAACCATACTCCCACCCGAAGGTCCAAGGAATGAGTATGTTCATTAACCAATACATATCAGTTATATAGTTGCTTCTATGAGGAATGTATCTATAAACAGAGCTATTTTGGCATAAATTATAATAGTTGTAGACAATTCTAGAAAAAGGTATGACAATAATGGAAATCAAAGCCATAAAGCTTGCATAAATAGAGATAGTCTCCCGAAACCAAAACCAAAACAACTAAGAGCATATCATGACAAGAAAATCAAGGAGGGGGAACCTTGGCATCCTCAGAGTGCTCATCATCTGAATTCGATATTATATAAGGATTCATTGGAGAGGATCCTGGTGTCGAACTATGAAACTAAAACTCAACCTCCTACCCGTGTGCCATAATATCAAATTTGGGGTGTAGCAAATGAACCTCAACCCACATTTTCTGCAACAGTGATAGATCCTCCTTTAATTCTAATATCATCCTATCTTTTTCTACAATCATGGAGCCCATTAATGACTTCATGGACTAGTAGAGGTGTAAGGAATGGTGGTAAAAGGCCATTTGGGACTTCTGTCCCCAAATTCCACAACCCATTCTTCTAACCATTCCAAATCCTTAGCGAACTGAAAGTCTTCATACTGAGCTTGAATTATGTGTTCAACAACTGCAATTCGAGCCTTGACATAGGAAGGGGTATGCTATTAATAATTAAAATTAGCCTCTATTTCTCTTTCTTGCTCCCTAGTTTGATTAGGGTCGACCATGGGGGATTTTTCCTTATGACTGGAACCCCTACCCATGAATCCTCTAACAAACACTGTGATGGTGTCTCGCCTCGATGCTCTCAACCAAATCTTACCACTAAGGAAGTTAAATGGTAGTGAATTTATATTGAATTCCTTTGAGGAGGGACAATTAATTAGGAATACAAATAGCCTCCTTGAGCCCTCTAACATCGACTATCACTATCATCTCTTTAAATGAATCCTACCACTATTATATAATATGATAACCAAACACCCTTCATATAAAAAAAATCATATCCTTCATGCTTCCAAAATCGCAGTGTACCTTCGACATGCAAAACCCAAACCAAAGACCACCACCTCTTGCGCTCTTATCCTTCTTCCTCATATCAAACGTTTGCATGATGAGGTGTTGTGCTTCCTCCAATTGTGGCCTTGAAGGTCATGTCTACATAGTAACACCAATGTTGGGGTTAGGAATACATCTCATGCTTATGGTCACCACACGACTGCTCACGCTACTAATAATGCTTATGTAGGGGGTGGGAAGATACCTTACCATCAGGGTCATTACAACACGGTTCCCACTATGAATAACACGTATATGCCCCATAATTATGGTGGAAACCCTTACTACAATACAGTCAATGCTTGCCATCAATACAAACCACCTCAATATGGTGCTCAAAATACATATATACCTGCTTACCCTCACACGAGTCAGGTTGGAGGAGGTTATCAACCTTATGGCCATGATCAAACTTATCATCCGTCAGGCCCATATAATCAACCTTGTAATGGTCATGGTTAAGCTTATGGTCCATCTTATCCTTTGGGTTCTTATAATCAACCTTTTATGGGAGATTATAATCAAGCTTTCTAGCTGCATCTCCCATTCCTTGCATGTTTGAATCTACCAGATCTTTCAAAGCTCACGAATGATCCAGTGTGTCATGATCCTAATTGGCCTCCGGTCCTTACCAAGCTCCCTTCGAACATTCCTAAGTTTGAGGGGAAAGGTGGTGAGGATACGGGTGACAATGCCACAACTTTTCACCTTCGGTGCTCTTCCAACTCGTTGAATCATGATTCCGTTAGATTACCACTATTTAAATGCACCTTCACGGGGGCAGCCGTGAAGTGGTATGTTGAGTTTTTTGGGGGCACTTATAGGGGTTTCAATGAGATTGCTTTGGTTTTCTTGGACCATTTCCAGTCGCCGGTTCGTTATGATACTGGTACTAAGCTATTGTCTACCTTCCGTCAGAATAAGGCCACACATATTTCTGACCACGTTCAAGAGTGGCATCGACGGAAGCGATTAGAGAAAGCCAACATTCCTATAGAGTTTCTGTTGGAATGGTTTCTCAAGTCTTTACTTCCATATATTTCTAAGGATGTTTCGATGTCCGGTATTATGACTGAGGAATAATCCATCTTAAAAGTCCAACAGTTAGATTTACTATACTCCCAGTCTGGCATTTTGTATGACATTATTTTTTATGCACCACAAACACGACATGAGCCCAATTCAGTTCCCGGACCACATGCCAATGGCATTGTGGTATCCGCAAGTACTCACCCTATAGATTTGGTGCCTAATCAAATGCAAAATTTGTCGCTTAACCAATCTACTCCTGGACAGGTTCACACCTTGTCCACTTCCACCCTGTCGTCCTATGTACACACTGTGCAATCGATGAACCCATCGGGTAACCAACAGCCTAGTGGTAAGAAGAAGGGGAGAAACAACCGTAAAGGTGGAAATAATGGGAATAATAATAGTAATTGCAATACCCTTCATAAGGAGAATGTCAACCCTCCTTGGGAAGGTGGAAATGCTAGTGAGGACCATAAAACTAGGCGTAAGGTGAAATTCCCTTGCAAGCTTTGTGGGGAAGACCATCTTACTCACTTGTTTCCTCGAATCGAAGAAGCATTGAAGCATCTTGCCCAGAGCCCAGCTATGTTGAAGGATCCCATTCCTCTTCATCAATATATGGCTTCGCATGCTCCTGCTACTAGTTATGGACCTAATGAGACTACAACATCTTCTTCCAATACTAGTGGCTATGGATGCGTGAATATGGTCCAATTGGAGGTTAGTGTTGCTACTCGTCAACGTGATTATGGTGCACCACAACCTAATATGGGGAATGAGCCTCCCCCTCCTCCTAATAATTCCTTGCATATCGAGAATCCCTCTACTATGCTGCATATACCGAAAGGTGTTCTCAAGCGCTCTACGCATAATCCTAATGCTCAAGCCACCCAAAACTACTCCATTGTATAAGATTTGGGCCAAACTCCGTGTGCCATGTTGGCTCCTGAAGTTTTACAGGCATGTCCTTCTCAAAGGCATGCCCTTTTGAGTGCTTTAGGAGTTTAGGATGGGGGGAGTCCCAACCTTATCAAGTTTGACACTACTGATGTTCAACCTCGCTTACCTTACCACATGGATTTTAAAATTCACGTGGAGTGCCTTCATAATTTTGTCAAGAGAACGGTGGTTGGCGAAGGTGCTTCCGCGTCTGTGATGTCTTTAGCTTGTTGGAAAGCCCTTGGCTCTCCTCCTCTACTCACGTCTACGACCATGCTCACTGCATTTGACAGTCGGTCATTTAAGCCACATGGGATTATCCATTCCCTTGTTGTCCGCTTGGGAGGTAAACCTGTGCCTATTGAAGTCAAGGTGGTTGATGCGCCCATCGACTTCAACCTTCTACTGGGTAGGAATTGAATGTATGCTATGAAATCTATCACGTCTACTGTATTCAGAGTTATTTTCTTTCCACACGAAGGCAAGATTGTGACAATCGATCAGCTGGATTTCATTAGTCCTTATTCCACAACATCCACGGGATCAATGGTGCCCCAAGTTAAAGATTCTCAGCCGGAAACTGGGAACATTGGTGTAGGATTGTACCCCTCATTGATGGGATATTTTGACTTACCTGCACCAATCTCCTTTGTAGGAACCATCTCCAATGATGCTCCTTCCTCGTTAAATCATGTACCTTTCTAGATATCGTATTTCAGTGATCTGTGGAATCTACTTTCCAAGAGTTCCCCATCTGGAGATGTTTCACACATTGGGATAGATATTCCCTTGTTTGTATTCAATCTTGCTCATCGTGTTCAACTAGCCACTGCAGAGCCAGATCTCTCTTCTTCATGGACAGGAGAGGGAGATCCCGTTATGCTTCCTGCGTAGGCAGTCGACCCATCTTGTTCACACTGGTGCTTTGATGATACTCTACCTTCAGATGAATATTTTATCACATCCATGCATGGTAGTGACGAGCCTTGGGGGGATTCCTATCATAGATCGCATTCCCCTCTTACCCTCGATCTTACTAAACGAGATGAGCCTATAATACAATTTGCCACCCATTTGGATTTGGATCCATTCATAGTCTCGTCCAGCCCTGGTTTGATGTTTAAGTCTAATGAGTCTTTGAGTTGTCCTGTAGATTCGCAAATCAGTGCTCCTGAAGAGTTTGATTCTATTTCTAGAATTTCCAACTCCCGTGATGATGAATTTTCTCTTGCAGATTCCTTATCATCCTTCAGCTTTCCTCTTCATTTTGAAGATGATCATTTTGATCCCTTAGGTATTGGTACTATGGCACCTTCAATGGTTAGCTCTACCTGCGTTATGTCTGATGTTAATGATAGGGAAGTTGAAAATGTTTCTACTGCAATGACTTGTATCAGATTTTCCTTTATGTACGTTTTAGATATGATCTTTGTACTTATGTTTCTTGGAGACAGGATTCTTAGTTGAACTTATACTTGTTTACTAGTCCTTTCCGACATTTGCTTCGGTTATGGTAGGCATATTCAGAACCTTGCATATAGGTTTAGGCCTCCCCATTGTTATGATGCATTTGAACCTTTTTCCATCTGAATTTGCAGACACCCCTGAGTGTCCTTATCTTGCTTGTAGGGACCCCCTTTTTGGGGTCCCCCCCAAAAAAACTTCCAGTACGATTTTTCAGAAGAAGATATAGAAGCCACAGATCTAATTCTATCTATCGTAGTACATGAATGTCAATCTATAAAACTATATACTCATATTTATTCATTCTCAAAAGATTTAGCAAAATAAATAAAATACAAATACTTCAAACCTGTTTTCGACTGTTGGTCCAGCGAATCGATGGAGTCCTCGAAGTGGTTTCTGCACGATCCAATCCAATCTCCTGACGAAGTATCAAGTGACCCCTCGGTTGACCTCCCTACCGTATCGGGGTTATTCTTCTTCACCCCGAACCCCCGAGCTAATGGGGTCGTAAGAACACACACACTAGCCTCCCAAAAGGATCTCCCAATCCCCGTTCCGGCTAATACCAACTCCAAGGATCATAACATAATCCGAGATTATGATGACCATCCAGAATTAGGGAGCAAGAGATGTCCTTCTCTCCTTCTCCTCCCTCATTACATAGCAAAAGCCTGTGTGCCATGTGTCTGTCCATGCACATATTTAATTTAATTTAATATTTTAATTTTCAATATTCTCAAATACATGTGTCTTCTTAATGTTTTTAATGTGCACCTAAATCCCTAGATCAGTGGGAGTTAGGTGTAGAAGAGTTCTACTTCTCTTTTCGTTCTCATTTAGTTTACTTAACAATCTTTTAGTTGGACTTATTGCTTTCTACTTTTCTTTCTTTTCCTAATATTAAGATTGAATTAAAAGATAATTCTTTTTACTAAAAGTATAATCCATTTTAAATTTCCTCTTTATAAAATAATTTAAGTGAATAAAAAAATTAATTAAAGTAAAATCTTGAATAATAATAAAAGAAAAACAATTTTTTTATTAATGACCTATTTCAATTCTTTCTCAAAATAATGAAGTCAATTAAATAGAATCTTTAATAGAATGATTTAAAATAATAAAATCCATAAAATTTAAAATCTTTGAATAAAAATAATTCTCTTATTATTAATCTTTCTCAATCAGCATAATTAATCAAATTTAATATTGAATAAAATCAATCTCTTCAATTCTTTTTCAAGTTAATAAAATCAATTAAAATGAATAATTCAAATTAATGAAATCAATTAAAAATAAAATCTTGAATATAATTATTCAATTTAATAAAATAGAACAAAATGAAATAAAGTATTTCTTAAATCTTATGTGAAATTTTCATTTATACCATTGATTAATTTTCTTCCTCTCGTCTTGTCTAGGCACCTCTTCGGCGGGCCCTTATGACAATTTCATTTCTTCCTTCTTATGGGGAGTACTGCGTAGCGACCCGGAACCATTACCGCGATCTCTCAACTACGCTTCTTGGAGACTAAGCGATGTTGAGGGATAAGGCTCTCCTTATTGCGCGCCCCTCAACTCATCGTACGCGACCAAATCATTATGGCCTTGCCCGTACATCATACGCTTCCCCCAGTGAGATGAAACAGCTTCACCCATGAGTGGATTGCTAATCTAGGGTCGACAGATAGTCGTTGTACCCCTATGTGTTCTTTCCATTCTTACGACCCCTATAATTCCATTGTGGGTCAGTCGGTAAATCATCTTACCTTCCACTGCACACACACACACTCAAGCGCACATTAGTAGTACTGCACTATGAAATATTTCATCATCCATCATAATATCATAGTCAGTCGAGCATATATTTCATTCATCCTTTTCTCTCAATCAGTAAATCATATCTATCATTCATCATTCTATCTCAATCAATCGAGCATATGTAACATTCAGTCATCCTATCTCAATTAGTAGAGCATATCTAACATTTAGTCATTCTATCTCAATCAGTCGAGCATATCTAACATTCAGTCGTTCTATCTCAATCGGTCGAGCATATGTAACATTCAGTCATCCTATCTCAATCAGTCGAGCATATCTAACACTTAGTCATTCTATCTCAATCAGTCGAGTATATCTAGCATTCAGTCATTCTATCTCAATGAGTCGAGCATATCTAACATTAAGTCATTCTATCTCAATTAGTCGAGCATATCCAACATTCATTCATTCTATCTCAATCAGTCGAGCATTCATTTATTAAGTAAAGTAATAGTTTCTATAACTGTCGTTCAAGCATTTTCAAAGTAAATTTAAATGGTTCGTGTTTTACTTAGCCAGTTCATTTCAAAACTAGTACTTCATTATTCTAAACAGTTAAGGTACCTAGGCAGGCATCACATACACCCCCTCTTATTAAAACTTGGTCTCGAAGTTAAGTCTCATTAGCTTCCACGGTGAGTTGTCACTTCCTTTTCACATTCATTTCTTCAACATATCCACAATCGATAATAAAATTTCATTTCTTCTTTTCTACCCTCATATAAGTATAAGCCGCATAATTGGTAATATAACTAAATCCTACCTTTCGTAGTGTAGTAATCCCCACAACAGTTCTCTCTTGACTCACTAATTGTAACTGGGATTGAAATCGTCTATAATAAATTCTTTCAATTCAACAAAACTATAAGTATATCATTTACGAAAATACTGAAAACATTGACATAGTTCAACATAAGGGATAAAATATTCAATTCCAACTTCTCCCTTTTCTATAATTATGTATAACTATCACATGTTCAAAAAAAAGTCCAAATTTCAAAATAAGAATTTACCCTTCCCGATTCTATTCTTCAATACATTCCTTAACCATTACTGAACTAATCTTACATGCAACATCTCTCTTCTCATACTCCAAAGTATAATTGAATAGTAGAGTGCCATTTACTTAGTATAGCTAAAAGTATAATCTCAGATTTCTATAAACAAAGTCATGTAAGGTTTTCTTCTCTTCCTAACTTAAGCACGGTTAAGATTCTATAATGCAAGTAAGTTTAACTTCTCTCTTTTCACATTTCAAGCATGATTACAAACTAGTAGTGCATACCTATTCGAGAAGCTGGAAGTATCCTTACCGAAGGAGAAGAAGTAAAACCGCAGCTCTAATTTTTCAGCATCAATCTCCATGCATCGCTCATCGTAAGTCACAATCTCCCATTATTAAACATTATATATTCATTCCTTCTTGATAGTAAATCATAAGCATCCCACCTTCAAAATTATCTAAGCACTTCTTTCTTTAAATTCATATATGGTCATTACTTGTCATTTATCATCAAATACATCCACAATAATTATGTTTTACATTTGATTTGAACATAATCTATTTAATTCAATAGTGTAAGAATCATTCTCAAAAATATTTTAAAAGTCATTATATTGATACACAATACATGTATATAATAAAGAGATTCATACATCCCTATCGTCATTGAATTTTATAGCACATAATTTATTGAGAGAATTCTAGGCATTTTAACACTCAACATTCATTCTAAAGGTACACTTATAAGCAATTTTTCTTCAATTGAATTAGAGTATACAATTCTTTAGATTCATAATTAAGCCATGGTCATCGTCTATTCTTCTAGTACACTACATATGATAGTCACTTAATCAACTCCTTAATGTTAATAAAATCATGACCATCTAAATTGTGTGAATGCCACCGCACCCACTATCAACATCAATTTGAGGTAAATTTTTTTTTTTTTTTTAGCAACTCTGTATTTTAGTTACTCCTACTTACTTTTGGTAACATGAATATGTGTATAAAAACTTAACACCTATTATCCCTTCCAAGTGAAATAGTGATATATGTATCTTACTCTCTCTAAACATTTTATGTGATTCAGAAGTAATTATATATCAATTAATTAAACTCATGATATCTTTTCTCATGCCAATGTATCAATCTATACCATCTACTTTCCTAGGCATCTATATGAATAAAATATATAGACTCTAATTATCTTTCCACATACAATTGGATCACCTAAAATCTTTATATACTGAATCTTATGCATTATGCGACTACCTATAATTTATAACTAACCTTCTTATCTTTCTACATACACATATATCTTTAAAATCTGAATACCTTGTACTAATTATCCAACACATAAATATAACCCGGGTACACATTCTCATACATATCCCACACTATACCTTTATATGCTTATATATACATATGAAACAATTTCTATCAAAAAGGAATATAACGATTTACATACAATATCTAACGCAACAACACTCATCTTCAAAATCCTTGATAATCAACAATATTATCTCTTGTACAAAGTACTCATCCATCACTGGCGTAATCATAAACATTGCTAGTTAACATGCAACTTTTCTAATATTGTTGAATTATAAGATATTTAAACTAAGCAAACTATTACAAAACTTCCCCTCATTCTCCAAACGATGAATTATAAATAAATGGTGAATATTTCGAACATAATTTTAATCCAACAAGGATATAATTCATGTCATCTCAAGCGTCATAACTCTAAGGACAACTTCCACTTATATTCATATATCTAATGACAAGTTGAATATAAATTATAAGTATACATAATCATTACCTTCCTACTGTCATATTAAGAGTGATATATTTTAACTATAGAACATTCACTAACTTTAATAATTACAGTAACACTTCATAATTTAATTTACATCTAACTAACATATACTGCAACGCATCATTATAATTACAGCAACACTTTATAATTTAAAATTATCTCTAACTACCAAATGCTACAACGTGTCATTAAATAATTACAGCAACACTTTATAATTTAAAATTATCTCTAACTATCTATTAGTGCGATCAGGGCGTACCATGTTCACTGTTTACAAGCTCGGTTACTTGTGCATGGTGTAAGACTGATTCACAGCCGCCTGGCCCCTATCAGGGAGGGTTTACTTGTGACAGGTGTTCCATAACTTATTCAACACATGTCGAGATCCATACAGATTTCATTAACTGTATCTCTGCAAGGTAAAAGGGCGTGGAATTCCATGATGTGGGTTTGTGATACGGCGACCAAGGGGACGATTAACTTAATCTATTTTAGATCGGTGAAATGAGTTCAAAGGTTAATCCTTCATACTGGTTTTTAAATTGAATCAGAGAGAAGCGAACTATTGACAGATCGCCCAGCCGGTTCAGCTGGAATACCCACTCAAGGTTCAGATCGACCTCATCTTCAGCATACGCAGTTAGGACAATCTATGGATAGATTTCCTCACTGGTAATGACAGGATAGGCATCTGTGTGGTCTCAGTTCGAAGTTCCTCCAAGCTATGCACAGTCGGTACAATCTATAATAGAATGCCCCCTGGGCAATGTCAGCAAACTTTCGCATTATTCGAATCAATCCTCCCACAATCATACGATAGACATATTGTGAGAATATTAAACTACTCGCAATATCAAGTCAAAGGCAGGTGAATCAGAATGATAATAATACAAATTGAAATAATTAAAACCCACAGTTATATACATATAATCTTTCATCAATAATAGATCGAACAGCTAGATCACCCCGGAAAATCCTTTCTCAAGATTTTCTACCTATCTATCTATCTTTGGATATCACACTGTATATAAAAGACGAGGTGTGGGCATACACCCTTCCCTCAATACTCACTTGAGATGGATCAATATATAAATAAAAACTCAAAATGTTTTATACGAAGATCAAATAAAACAACAACAATCGATCCCAAATCTATCATGTGCTGCATGCAAAGATAACTAACAAAGAATGCTATCAGCTAAAGTTTGTAGAAAGAAAAAAGAAATCAATTGGATATCTCTGTGCAGATATTTCTACAACACCACATAAAAATAATGTTATGAGATCGGGTTCTAGGTCTTTCCTTACTGTACTCATTGGTTATTTTGGATAGTTGTTTCCATCGATAATATCATAGTGAGGAAGTGAAACCAGAAAGGAGCCAGCTACAACTCAGAGTCCAAGATTCTGCTAAGGTAATTTGTAAAAGCAGACCACTTGAAAACATGGCCCGGAATAGGAACAGATTTTCTAAGCAGGATTGAAAACACAGAAAGGGTCAATACGGCCATAGTATCTAAGCTCCACACTAGCCCTAAGATCAGGAAATACTCAGAGCAGGGTAAAAAAAAAAGGAACCTTCTAGGTGGGTTTTGCTGAAGCTGGGTTACAATTTTAAGTGTGCCCCAGTCTCTCTGATAAGTCGCTCAGCAGAAGTTTAGCAGGAGACAGTGTCGTCGAATGCTTCAGAGTTTATAATTCACAGATATTTACCAATATCAAAAGTGCAGAGTTATAATGTTGATCTGGTGCATGGAAATGGATCTATGGGTAAAACAAACAATTACTTCCCAAACGCATTAAAAAAACTAATAACTCTTACCACCAATACCACCTGAAAACAGGTGTCAAAGAGATCCTGAGATCAGTTTAAATAACAACATGAGAATTATAAACAAGCAACGATAGATCACTGATCTCGGTTTAATGATCAGTAATTTTAATGTAAATACAAAGTGAAGGAGATTGCCGATCTCGGCTTAACTAGCAGTATGTTTAATATAAATATACTGCCAAGGAGATCATTGATCTCAGTTTAACTAGTAGTATGCTTATTAATGAAACCAAGTCAGGGATGATTTTAGGGGCGAAATTTAGCCCAATGGCGAATTTAGAAGGTTTCCAATTTTTTTTAGGGCGAATTTTTATGTAAAAGAGGTTTTTGAGAATTAATTTTAATAGCCCACTATTTATTGTTTTGTAAATATTCAAAAACTATATAGCCAAAATCGTATTTAGCAGGAATTTATAGGAGAAACCAGTCGCCCGCGATTTTTGTGGAAGAAATAAGGGAAAATTGATTTTTGCCAGTTTATTTTCCTTGATTTTTCCTTGGATGCACCAGTCGCCCCCGATTTTTAGGGATGTTGTTTCCTGTAAATTCATTCGCCGTGATTTTTGGCATGGCGGTTTTTGGAGCTATTGTTCGCCCTCAATTTATATCATGGGTTTTTTCGGAGCTATGGTTCGCCCTCAATTTCTGGCATGGGTTTTTTTGGAGCTATGGTTCGCCCGCAATTTGAGGAAATAGCTGTTTTGGAGTCCAATTCGCCCGCGATTTGGCTGCTAGAGTGCCAATAAAAACCCTAGAATCGCCCATGGCTCATTTTGACTGTTTGTTTCAAAGAATCGAAGAATCGTGTTACCAGTTTGTAGCGTCACGCGTGTATCTGGAGGTTTGGCTGTACATTTCAGAAGGGTTTCGAGAATTCAAAGGTATGTGCTTTTATCCTCAGTCTACCTTTCCCGTAGCACCCTTGGATGTGTCCCTTCATGGCTTCTTGTTGTTTGGGCAATTATCTTTCCGATATATTGGAATTTTTTAGCTAGTTTATGTGTTTAAGTTCCCAAGTATTCTTTCTTCTCTTAAAATCTCTTTGCTTATTTGGTTGGTATCCTTATCAAGCACATAGACACCAGTGTAAATCAGAGCCTCCTATTGAGACAGTAGAAGCCCCCATTGGGATGGCTAATTTATTCTCAACAAGTAACCCATCCATACTTCGTCGAACTCAGTGTCTTGGCAAATTTGTGAATTTTACCAGATTTGACAACGTTTGGCCCAATTGAAAAGACTCGACTTGTTTCAGAGCTGGGCCAAGTAGACTCCCCGAGTCTACCGAATCTTGTTTCACTGGTGTGTTCATTGGCATATCTTCTTGTAATCAACACTTTGACTAAAACAACTAATATGTAGCAATTTATAGCAGGGGAAGAAAATATGGATAATTTCAAAATTCCAAAAGCATTTTATAGCTACGGCCCCTATCCTTAACAGCTTCTACCACCAAAAATATATACACTATGAATTATGCAAGCATTGAACTTTCTAAGTCATAATCTCCATCTTGAGAACATAAGTAACACTAATAAAAAATAAACTTTTGTATCAGACATTCTGATCCATCCTGTAGACTTTCCCTAATCTGACCATCATGACTCCTATTTACTTGAGAAGCTCTAAAATCATAATGAGCTATGATTGGAAAGAACATTGTAGCATGATGTCTCTTATATAGCCAAAAATAACTATAAAATAGTATGTTCTGCAATATCTACTGTTTTGGCATAAGTGAGTAGCTGGAGTATACCTGGAGGGACGTATCCAACTGAGCCAGCAATTGCAGAAATACTCGCTGTGCCCTTGGAAGGATCCATAATCTTGCAAAGCTCAATATCACCTATTTGTGGCTCTCTTAAAGACTTTAGAAGAATGTTTTTGGTAGTGAGATCAAGATGAATGATTGGCTGTTGACAGCCATGTAGAAAAGCCAAACCTTGAGCTACACCTATAGCAATGTTGCAACGTGATGCCCAATCCAATATACAAACATTACTGGTGTGAAGAAAGTCTGAGAGGCTGCCTTTATGAACATATTCGTAGAAAAGGAAAACACCATCTGTGTCTAGAACATGTGCCAAGGGTGTCAGGATGTTGGGATGCCTTAGCCTCCCCTGCTTCTCCAGCTCTGCACAAAATTTTCGGTAGTTTCCTGATTTGAAACTTTTGTCGGTCCAGTTGAGCTTTTTGCTGTTTGCACCCTCTCATATTTTGCCCAGGAACTGGGAGACTGGCTCCACTCTGGTACACAATTTGGGTGTTTTTGTTAAAATAAATCTTAGTAGAATTATTGCAACTTGTCCAAAGAGGTTGGTCATTGCAAATGGTCTGCTTGTGCAAACAGAATGGCTCTCAAGGGGCAAACCATTAACACAAGCACTTCCATTTGGCTATAAGGTGCTGTGACATTGGGGCACTATTCCGTGAAAGTCACCTAGGACATGCACCACCTGCTCCCATCTTCTTACTCTTATTTTGGAGGGGCATTAAACTTTGGTCGGTGGCCTGACATGCCACCATCTTGACTGCTGAACCATGACCTTATTGAACTCGTTTGTATTTTAGTATTGATTTGAAGAAAATACTATGCAATTAACCGGTAGAAGCATTGTTGAGAATTTTACAAGATTCATAATAAATGTAGAACAATACTGTGATCCTCAAACTTGTTCCAAGATTTTACTTAATTCTGTGATAAAGTCTTAACTGCACATTAAAAACTATTTCTTTTTCATTTTGGATGTTGCTTCAAGAAACATGTCCCGAAGGCAGGGGATTCACTGCATGACATGGACTTCTTTTGGCTTAGCTGCCTGGTCAAAGGGGTATCTATTCTCGCAAAGTCTCTTGGGACTGGCATCCAGTCTCATCCTCTTCTAAGACTTTCCATTTGGGTGGGATAGTAGACCACAGGTAGAATGGAAGCTGGTGTGTCATGGAAGAAATGTCTCAATGATCTAATGCAAAGTGATTATTTGCTTAAACTTCACTAGCTATTAGATATTTACTACGTGTGCAAGTTGGATTTTGAGGCACATCTGCCAAAGACCAATTTGTAGCTGAAGATATATGATCCAAGCCAGAGAAACCATCAATGCAGCACATATGGTTGCCAAAGGTCTGACCAGAGGCATTGCAACACTTACTGGGAAATTGAAACAAAATTTTATTGTATAGGAAGGTGCCCATGCAGTCACAAATAAACTCATGCCTATGCTAATAATGGGAAACTGGTGGGACGAGAGATACCTTTGATTGTTTGGGGGTGTTTGAAAAGCATTCTTGGAGAATACCTTTTGAATATATGAATGTAAATCAGGAGTTGATATCTGGATTCTGAAGTAAATGAATGATTCATGAAAGAGTCATGACTGATCACTGGAACATCTAGGATAAACTACCTCTCCTTCTACCAAATACTTGTTGTAGTGATACATGAATTTTAAAATTCAATCTGACATCTGTTTTACATGGATTGAATGTTCACATAGCTGTGGGAAATCTGACCTGAGGAGAAGGAATAGGGTATTATGCTCCTCTGATCTGACCTGACCTGAAGTCTCTATGATGCATAAATGAATCTTATCTATGCTCCTGTCTCTGTCTCATATGAATGCATCTCTATGAATCTCATCTGACCTGAAGTCTCTATGCTGCATAAATGAATCTGATCTATGCTCCTGTATGTCTCATATGAATGCATCTCTATGAATCTCATCTGACCTGAAGTCTCTATGCTGCCATAAATGAATCTGATCTATGCTCCTGTCTCTGTCTTATATGAAGTGCATAAACCTCTCTGAATCTGATCTATGCTCCAGTTTCTGTCTCATATGAATCCGATATATGCTCCTGTCTCTGTCTCTATGCATAAACCTCTGACGCTTACCTCTTGCATTTGGCTATTGCTTGTACCCATCCTTTTAGTGTTCGTTCAACCCCTCTACCCTAGTCTCCTTGATCCCATTGCCTTGTGGTATTAGCAGTGTTTTTATTTCATTGGTTGGTGGATGTAGATGTTTGACTGCCCCTGTTCTGGTCACTGTAACATCTCTTGGTTGGGGCAGACGTTGAGTTTCCCTGTGGTGAGCTGGTTGCGTTCTGCTGTTGGGTTAGGTACCGCTACTTTTGTCCAAATGGGCAAGCAAATATAATTAAACCACCATTGTTGGAAGTTGACTGAAACAGAAGTTTTGGTTTGGACGTTGGGGATATCATTCTCTTGGGAATAGAGAGGGAGTGCTTGACTGCATGTGAAATTAGTCATTGCGAATGCAATTTGTTTGAGTTTCTGTTACACTACCTAGTCCTGGAGATATCTGGATTTCATTTTTCGGATTTCAAGGCAGTATACCAATAAAAATAAGGATAAAAGTATTAGAGTTTTGTATATCCTTTTTTGGCTTCCTGTAAATTTTTATTATTACTGTGACATTATTTTCAACATTCTTAGGGTTTTGGAATTTAGTGGAGTAGAAAGAGTAGTACATTGCATGCAACATGATCTTTGGATATAAGCTGGCTGCACATTAATTAATGGTATGGTCTGTGATTTCAACCAAGGACTGATTTCCAAGATATGAATTAATGAATCTTCACCCTTCAGGAGTCAAAAGACTCATGCTCCTCTTCCCATAGTTATTAAATATCGAGTAGAAAATTCAAAATATAATTTGTCCACCCCGAGATTCAGGATCTGAAGTCGGTCGGTAGCTACTCCTACTGCAATTGGGGGTTTCTTTTAAGCCATCCCACCAAAGAATTCCACAAAGACTCCCCTCTATCACAGAATCCATGAATTCTGGGCACCTGCTGTAGCAGCAGGCATGGGAAAGACAAATAACCAGCCATTGGACTGCCTTCCTCTCCAATCAGTCTCCTCCTTAATTCTAGGGAGATCTAAAGTTTTGGATGAATTCCCAGGGGTCGCCCTATAAGACTAAATGGCTTAGGAGACTGATTGGACTGCCTTCTTCTCCAATCAGTCTCCTCCTTAATTCTAAGGAGATCTAAAGTCTTGGATGAATTCCCAGGGGTCGCCCAATAAGACTAAACGGATTAGCAGCCCAGTGAATAACATGATTCAGACTCTAGAGAGATAAGATCAGGGGTCACCCAATAAGACTAAAAGGCTTAGCATCCCAGTGAATAACATGATTCAGACTCCAGAGAGATAAGATCTTTCACCTGGAGTAGTAGATTCGATTGTTTGCAGTGGAATAGATTCAACCCCTGCTTACTGTGTTATTACAAAGATATATGCCCAGGTTGCTTACTGCTACTGTTTATGACTTAAGGCCAGAACTGAGAAAGTAATGGATGGTGGTTCTATTTTTAGAAGTGTCTATTTTTTAAGCATGCTATATATTAAGTGTTGCCACAGGTGTTATTTTGGAAAATAGTATTTAGACTTGAAAGTTGCATCCCCTTAAAATTCATTCTTGCCTGTCCTCCTGGGTCTGTTCCATCGCCTTCCCATTAAAGTCACGGAACAGCTCTATTTGATATATGACTTAAGGCCAGAACTGAGAAAGTAATGGATGGTGGTTCTATTTTTAGAAGTGTCTATTTTTTAAGCATGCTATATAGTAAGTGTTGCCAGAGGTGTTATTTTGGAGAATAGTATTTAAACTTGAAAGTTGCATCCCCTTAAAATTCATTCCTGCATGTCCTCCTGCGTCTGTTCCATCGCCTTCCCCTTAAAGTCAGGGAACAACTCTATTTGATATAAACTTATGCATATAAACTAAACCATATGGGTTTATGAGTTAAGGATCTCTAGCACCTATATAGTTTGGGAGTGTTCTTATAATCCCATTGCCTAAAAAAATGATCCTATTGTTCCTTACACTTGCCTGAAAAGATGATCCTCTTGTGTGCCAAAGTATGTTGCAGGGCTACCAGAACTGCGAGGCATCCATAGAGTAGTCCAATATATAAAGTGTCTACCAATATTGTTCTCACCAAAGATGAAATCGTTTCCAACCAACCAAGTTCTATCCATTAAATCAAAAGCTATGTTGAATGTGGTACAAGGTTGAGATTATATTCTGCAATAATAGGCTTTGAATCTCAAACTTCAATTCTCCTATTGCTATACTCTTTCAACTTCTTAGCCCCAGAATTCTTAGAGCATGCCCAGATTTAGGGGAAATATGGGTTATTTGCTAGTTTAAAGGGCCCAGAATTGCTTCCCTTGTCCAAATTCATGCCCATAATTTTTTTAAGTCTCTTTACCACTGATATGATTGTCCAGAACACACAAAAAATCACTTATTAATGTTGGTTTAAGGTCCAAAAAATACCCAGAATTGATGGCAAGGCTTCAGTTGCAATCTGCTTCCAATCTCTACTTAGAATTTCATGAACATATTAGAACTATATCCTCAATAAGACCCAAGTGAACACTTGCAGGGCACATGAGAATGTGAAGTTAAAACATTCTTGAACATATCATATTAAAAAGAATGGAAATTATTGACAGAAATGGCATTTAAATAGAAAAATATTGAAAGTGGATCATTGAAGGTTAACCCCTATTTGTTTTAGATCATTGTTCACCCTCAAGAAAACATCTTCACTATTCAAAATGTAAAGGGTGTGTATCCTATGCATATAAAACATGAGCACGAAAATATTCTTCAATTGTTATGGGTGAGACCCAAACACAACTTACATATTGGCTTGCAGGACTATGTGGTTTAAAAAGATCATACATTTGAGCATGATAGTCTCAACTCTCTCATCATGAGATTCTGAGAAAATTCTGCTAATGTCAGACTCAAGCAAGTATTGATTGAACTGCGAGGAGTTTGCTTAATGTCAGATAAAATCTCCCAGTCATCAGAAAATACAGAGAATGATCCAAACAAAAAGGCATTCTCAAGGGAATAATTTTGAACCAAAATGAGGGCCATATGGTTAAGGGACATTTTGGCACAACTAAGTCCAAAGGCTATGAAGAAAGAAGCAATATTTTATGACCTAGTATTGGGTTAAATTATTAGTCCCATTAAGTATAACTATAGACCATATAGACATCAAGCATGCCTTATACCTCAACATATAATGTTAGAATATAATTTATTACATTTTAGCAGAAATGACACGACTTGAAATCCAATAAGGGTATGTACTTGGGAGTCAAGGACACCATATAGACACATGGAATGACACTTAGGAGTCAAAGACACCATAGAGAGGACATGTTTCATGATTGGGGCTCGACTCACAATGTGTAAGTCCTAGAAGGTTAATCTTCCTGTGAAGGACCTTTTTTTCCTTTTCAACCATGGTCTATGCCCCTGGACCCATCACGGGTCCCCAAAATGAATTAATCATAGCCATATCCCAATTAGAGGCCAAATATTCCATAGAAAGGTCTTATGTGGTGTTTCAATGCATATTTCACCACACTTGAGCCAAAGAATATTTGTTAAATGACCAAGGATCTTTTTATACTGTCCTAACCATTATCAAGATGCATACACCCATCATTGTTACTAAAAACATTATAATGTCCTTTGGTAAACTATTCATAGTTGAAATATGGCCATGAGATGCAATGCTTTATGGATTTTAGATGTTTTTAATGGAAAATGAGTCTAAGAAGGATTATTTTGGGAATAACCTCATTATTTTGGGAATATGGCCAGACACTTCAATATTTTCCAGCACTTTGTTTAGTGATTGATTCTTGTATTTAAACATTGTTTGTGGTCAGTTTATTGAATCATAATTTAGTTGATTGTTCTTTTATTCTTTCCAGTAAATGAAAAAATGAAAAAGAGCTTTGTTGTAGAAAGTTTTGATTTTATGGCACTTTTGTTTCCTTGTTGCAACCACGCCACACAAAAGCACTACCCTTTTTGAGTAATAACAGCCCTAAAAACTTTTTAATAAAATGAAATAGAAACATTTTTCTTTTTTAGGGTACACTACACCAATTAGTTTTGGTTAGGATCTTGAGTTTAAATCACCTTAAACCACTCAAGATCACACATTACGCAAAAATCGTAGTGAGACTATCACAGGTAAACCCATTTCACTCAAAACTTGCCTGGGATCTATGCAGTAGGTCATTGCGAGATCAGATTGTTGGGAATACTCCTCCTACTTTCTGTTCGAGCATACGCCAGGATTGGATTGCATATTGGGGACTCTTTCGAGTTTCGGGCTTAGCTACCCTACCCACGCTTTCTGATTCGACCGGTGACTGTTCCCCCAGGAGTTTTCGGTGTTGTGGTAGCCTTAGTATCTGACTCTAGGTTCATACACAGGTGACAGCAGAGGGTATATCTGCTGTACCTAAGACAGACATGGGAGGAAATCCCTTGCAGGTCTTTGGGAGGGCGGTTGGGTGATTCCAGCGCTTGCACCCTTAGTCATTGTATTGTGGACCCCGGGTAACTGTCTTTCTTCCTTCGTTGATCTGTTCTGGGCCCTCATCATCCCAGACTCTTCTCCGGAAGGCATCTTTGTTTGCCTGGTTTGTATACTTAGGACTTTTTAGTTGGCGTGTTGTTTGCCCCCTAGTTGTAGTGGCCACCAGGTTCTAGTCTGTTATTTTATATTTATAATCACGGAGAATATCACTCAGTCTGGGATTTCACTCAGTTTCATGGGCATGAATATCTAGTTGAGGGGTTCAAGTGCATTTAGATCATATGCTAGAGTCCATATCATGGCATTGGATACCTCCTAGTTGGGATGATTACTGCTATATTCCAACTATGTTTATAGACTATAATTGAATCACATACCTAATACTAACATAATAATATATGCTAGTTATATACTATAATACTTGTAGCGAGCCTTACAGATGTTACTTGTGAGTATGAGAATTGGGCACCCTTGAGATGGATAAGCAAATCATTAATGTGAGAAAATGGGTATCAATTTTTTATAGTCACTTCACTGAGATCATGATAATAAGTAACAAGATGCCATGCACCAGATTCCTTTACAGAAATGAAGAAAGTAGAGGAACCATAAGGAGAGGAGTTAGGTTCTATATGTCTAGAGTTTAAGACATATTGAAGATGTCACTTAATATCAAGAAATTCGTGAGGGGCTAAATGGTATATTGGAGCAATTGGAAGAGAAGATGCTGAGACAAGATCAATAGTGTGCTAGATGAAATGAATGGGGGGAAGGCCAACAGGAGGTGTAAATACATACACAAAATCATCTAACAAGGGATTCATATAGGGTGTGGAAGGATGGGAGTCATTATCAATCTTAACCCATTTAACCACACATAGTGACATGAATTTGTGAAGATTGACATGGAACACATCAACATTGTTGGACAACAAGGAAGGTGAATGGGTTATAGAAGATGTGAGATCACAAGCCTTTCCATCTTTAAAAAATTTATAAGTGTTGTGGTGAGCATCATATAGGGAATGACGAATAATTTGGTAAGGGAACCCAGTAGTAAATATACACAATTGAGAGGAGACACATCACATTCCAAAGTATATTGAAATGCCCCAATGGAAATGGTGATAACATAATGCTCAGTGACATTTAGATGAGGAGCATATTTTGTAACCAAACCTGATATGGAGTTTGATGGTCTGTAGTGGGGAGTTGCAGATAGGAGACTAAATATCATGGGAAAATATATTTATTTGGCTACCATTATCCATAATTAGGGTGGTGATTTTAGATTTAATTTGATAATTATGAACAAATAGGAAACCTAGTTGATGCTGGAAGGATTTGTTGTACATGAATGATAGTGTATGATCTGGGGTGGTGGCATTGGGTAAAAAAATTGGAGGACTCAAAAAATTGGTAGAAGAGTGAGATGAGGTACTAGGAATAGGCTTTGATATGAACAATAATTATAAAAGTTATCTCCAAGTAATTTTTTCCGAAGCAAATAAATAGACCCTTGAGAAATATCAATGACAAAGTGTGAAAATTAGTGTCCAATGTTTAGCTTGGATTTAAGATATGTAGCAATTCCAGTTAAGTTTCATAGATATAGCAGATTAGGAAACAGACGGATCATACCACTATCAAGGACATAATAAATTAAAAAGTCCCTATGTTTTCCTAGGGGATTTGAATATTTACTTTGATAAGTTCCCAGGATTGGATGAAGGCTACCATAAAATGAGAACATTGTTATCTTTCTGTTTAAATGAAAACTTTCATGAGTATGGCTTAACTCTACACAAATAGTTGTTGTGACCTTTTTTTCCTTGGAAAAAGTCGTAATTTTATTTCAAAAAGATGAACAAAATTAGATTCTGCACATGTATGTAGGATCAAAAAATTAGATTCTACTCAGGAATCTGTAAAGCATAACCATTAATATATCTTATCAATGATCATCTCATTCAAATAGGAAAAAAAAAGTAGATGAATATAGAAGGAAAACATAATCTGAACATTGCATTCACTGGAATCTTCTATCATGAAAATACAGACATAAAAAGCAGAGTTTAAGAACAGAGTTTAAAAGTATGTCTCTGAAACTTAGAACTCAGCCCTCTCAGTCTCTTCCACTCAAAACCTCGGTTACATTCAATGATAAAATATATAAATGTTGAATAAGCAAACTCCTGCAAGTTTCGAGTAATAAATCCTAAATCTTTGATTTGCTGCCAAGAATCTGGAAATGATCACTCTTTTGTCTTGAATGTTCAAATGCCACTTGAAGATGCGCATCGAGCTCCTGGATATTTGGGATGCAAATTTGATCCTTTGACTGTTAATTTCACCCTTGAATTTGGATAATTTAATCTTTGTCCTGGAAATATGGAAACAATTGAACTTTAAAAGCCATCAAATCTAGAAATAATCCTCTGTCTTTAGGTTCTCTGCCAGCTGTATATTAAGTGCTTAAATGTTGCTCAAAGATATTGACCAAATCCTTAATTGTCTCGAGATGATGAGATCGAATTGCTGACTCAAAATTTAAAGATAATTAGTAGGGATTTTTTATAGAGTGCCCAGAATGGTTCTAAGAAATTTAAGGCTTATTCTAATCCTCAAAATATAGGATTAGCTGGAACTACTTCTTCAAATGTGGATCGATCTTCTGCCTTTTGATCTTGTGCCTAAGAATCTGGAAATAATATCTGTCTGCTGAATCTCTGCCTCCAATGAATCCTTTGACTGCCAGTTGTTCTCCATTATTATTCTGTGATCACTGAATTAATAAAAGACATGAAGATATGTATCCTTGTAACCAACAAGCATTCGAATGATTACATCACTAGGACAGACCATTGGAGCACTTATTCCACCTCAGAATGTATCAGCACTACTAAATGATCTTGGATATGTTTCTGATGTTCTTTCATATCTGCATACAAAATTATCTCCTTTTTCCTAGGCAGGGACTCTTCAACCTTTTCCTTCAGCCTTCTGAGAAGAAATGGTCTAAGAATCAAATTAAGCTTTGAAATTACCTAGAAAAGTACTTCTTATCAATTTAAACAAGGGAATTTCTTTATCAGACCATCACATAACTGCTATCTACAGCCAGCATATATCCATACAACTAAACAAAAACTGTTACAGAAATTAAAATAGGCGTCCATCCCTGGTCATCAAAATCTGAGCTATTGCTCAATTCCGTGCCTTTATAGCTTCATGAAATGGTCTGTGGTAATAACTGTAGGTGCCCCCAATAGAGTGAATAGTAATCCTCCAAGTGCCAAGTTCCCAGGATTGGATGAAGGCTACCATAAAATGAGAACATTGTTATCTTTCTGTTTAAATGAAAACTTTCATGAGTATGGCTTAACTCTACACAAATAGTTGTTGTGACCTAATAGTTGCTGTGACCTTTTTTTCCTTGGAAAAAGTCGTAATTTTATTTCAAAAAGATCAACAAAATTACATTCTGCACATGTATTAGGATCATTGTGATCCCTACATTGACACATATTTACTGTCCCATATTAATATCAAGTCCAAAGTTCCATACTACTTCAAAACAATGAGTCCAGCTGTTCATACAGCCCGCATTTATCCGATTACAGATAGACTACTGTATCAGACCATCACATAACTGCTATCTACAGCCGGCATATATCCATACAACTAAACAAAAACTGTTACAGAAATTAAAATAGGCGTCCATCCCTGGTCATCAAAATCTGAGCTATTGCTCAATTCCGTGCCTCTATAGCTTCATGAAATGGTCTGTGGTAATAACTGTAGGTGCCCCCAATAGAGTGAATAGTAATCCTCCAAGTTCCAAGTGCTAAATGTTGCTGCGTCGCTTCTTTGGAAAGCTGATCGGCCATCCCATTCCTCTCCCTGTAGACAAGTGTAAATGTAATATGATTAAATGATTGTTTTAACCGTATTACCTCCTCCAGTATAGGTATGAGTACCATCACATGACAATGAGTAATCTCCTTTGCCCAGTCAATAACTATCCTGGAGTCGCCAAATATCTGAAGAGATAAGACATCCTTGTTCAAGTGCAAATAACAGCAGCAGCCTAAGAGACATAAGTTCAGCATAGTTGTTAGATCCCCTCCCCAAACCAGCCACGATATGAAAGAAATGAGACTCAGTTTTGAAAAGGACTCCACCCCCACCACACTCCGATCGATGGTCAAGAGAAGCACCATCAAAATATGCCCACGGCATGGTTTTATCGATCATTTCCTCACTCACAGGTCGAGTTCTAATCTCTTTGACAGGTGTCTTGTAGTGTTGGATAACAGCCACAGCTTGTGCCACTACAGTCTCCTTCAGAATCCTACAATCTTGAAATATGATCTTATTTCTGGTAATCCATATGCCCCATGCGAAAATACAAGGGGAAGCCCGGATGGGAGAGGATTTTTGTAAAGTCCACCACAATTGGAATGCTTCATGGACACTCGCTCCCCACCATCTCACATTTAAATCCAGATATTTGCATATATCAGCCCAAACTGCCTGAGTAAACCGACAATAAACAAATAGATGATTAATGGTCTCTTCCACATCTTTACAAAGTGGACAGAACCCCGGTCCCTGGAGGAAGCGTTTTTGCAGAATGTCCCAAGTTGGAGCCTTATTTTCCAGAATAGCCCAGAAGAGTAATTTTGCTTTACTCGGACACTTTAACTTCCACGGATATTTCCACCACCACACCAATTCCCTGTTATGTGCTTCCACATTCAGCTGGATATATCCATTCCTTGGGGTGTAAATTCTAGAGGGATGGTGATCCCAGATAAGTTCATCATTCCTATTGGTCAGTCGTATATACGAAAGTCTTAGGATCCGGAGAAAATCCTCCCAAACTCCTTGCATATCTTCAGGAATCTCAAGACGCTGTGCAGAGATCCACCCCTGATGCCAAAGACTAGATGATCCCGGATCCTCTACATCATCCAGAAAATGGCAACCTCTAGCTGCCAAGAAGTTCCTCAAGTCCACAGGCATGACATGACCTCCCCTACAGCCAACCCAATGGTCCAGTCCAATATGAGTGAGTCGCCCATTTCCTATCCTCCACACTAATCCAGAGCCGACCAAAGGAAAATGCTGCACCACCGCTTTCCAGACCACAGAGCAATTTGCTTAACTCTACACAAATAAAATCTATTGCTTAAATGCTATAGTACCGTGCTTGGAGATGTGAATCAAATTGCAAGTTAAGTCACCATAGAGATGTGAACAAATATAACTTGATATTAATCAATGGATTTCAGTCTAATTTCCCTCAGTTATTAGAAGCAAGAGCTAACAGGAATGAGTGCGACAAATGACCAATAAGGATAGGAAACTTGGGATAGACTTCTTAATAAACTGTAAGAAATAGGTCTAATGGCAGCATTCTATTCCTAGAAATGGAAGCAAAAAGTAAGATCTGCTCTTTGTTATGAAAAAAACCTGGTCAATGCTTTTTTCACTGCTAGGATACTGCACTTTTCTGAACATATAGAATCTGAGATCTCTTTATTGAGAAGTTTTATGAGTTAGTGGGGATTTATGTTCTGTTAGGGATTGTGTGGCCATTTAGGGTTAGTTCAGTGGTCTTTGCTCATGTTTATCTATTATTATTTTCTGAAGTAAAAAAGGAGAAATAATGTTGGAATCCTGGAACCAATAGGTTTTGGTAGTTTTGTGAATTTTTGAGAAATTGCTAGGAGTTTTTTGAAAGAATGATAAATTGTTGAGTAGTTTCCATATGTTTGGAAACGTTGCTGAGGTAGTTTGTAGTGGTTTGACATATTTCAAAATTTGGCTATGGTCTCAAGGTACGTAGTTTCATTATGCAATCTACATCCTATTTGGGTTGCAAAAAGAAGGAATATTGAAAGGAGTCTATGATGTTGAACATGTATTGGAATGAATGTGGGGCAAGTAATGCACTTGAGCCTTGATTTTAGGTTTGATCAATTTCGAAAAATTAGATTTAGTCTTGTACTATTTTCTATTAATAAATTGTCATCAGTTTGCAATGAAGTTAGGTAACACCAACTACAATTGAAGTCACACAATGATCTCATTCTTAGATATGGGTATAGCACCTTATGCATAGTTACTTGACTCTTATGAGCTTGAGTCAAGTCTTCCAAGTTTAATTTGGTCTTGGTTCATATGCACAATTTTGTTGAGTCTAGAGAGCCATAGGATTGTTTGATTATATTTTTCAAAAATATTTTTAAAACACATCCTTTTATCAAAATTTCTTCAAAGTGGCTACTCTCCTGACCTGCCAGTCACGGCGGCAGCGAGGTGAGTTCATCAGGAGCACAAGGGACCCCATCACCACAACCTTAGGAAAATTTTTATTGTGGTGTGTTGTTTGTTCCCTGTTGTTCTAGTGGCCCCTAGGTTAATCACTTAGTATATTTTTGGTGCAATTGTGGAGGACCAACCTCCTCGTAGGGAATTGCAGTTGTACTAATTTTATATCATTTTTCTCATGCAGGCCTCCTTCTGGTTTCTATATTTATTTGGAATATCAATTGTGGAACATTAAGTAAGAAACAAGATGTCAAACATGGATCATGGAGAGAAAAATAAAACATTAAGACAAAAGGATGTAATGTCATATTTTCAAAAACATCAATCCAATCATCCACATCATATTCATGGTTCAAGCTCTCTTGAGCAAGGTATCGGTGAGAGAGATGTCAACACTTTGGAGGATGCCTCTGCAAAACATACAATAGATGGTAGAATACATTCCTCTAGTGATCAAAGTGAGGCAAATGCATTTTCACCAGAAATTGGTAGCTCAAATGTTGAAGATTTTTCCTTGCAAGGTGACATAGACCATTCACTGAAGAGGAAAAAAGGCCGATGGGACTTCGGGAGACAATTCCAATCTGATTGGGTATCAAGATTCCCATTTATTGAACCGATACCTCCAACAAATAAGAATGATACCTCACGAGAAGTTAAATGCATTTCATGTAGTTGGTCACTTGGCAAGGTAGTGAAATTGCAAATGAAGCTGGACACAATAGAGAAGCATGTTGGGAAGGTGTATGATAACAAAACTGGAAATGATGAGAAGAAATCTACTGTTAGATGGAAATCTGATAGCCGACATCTCCAATGTGAAGAGGAATACAATAAATACTTAATAAATAAGAGAAAACTAGATGAAAGTGGAGGAACCATCACTTCTCAATTCGGAAAGATGATGGAAAAAAATTTGTTATCGAAGTCGATACAATTAAGCACTGTATTTCACATCCTATCCAATGGTCGTCCTATGACAGATTATCCAAAAATGATGAAATATCTATCTTTTATTCAAGTGCCAAATTTTCCATCTTCTCATTGGTCTTTAACGAGTGGTTGGGAATGGGGAAAATATCTAGCTCAAGTAGAAAAGGATGATATGAAAGAGAAGATTGTGAATGCAACATTTTTGTCACTGTCCTTGGATGAAGTTACGGCTGTTGATAATACTGCATGGATTTGCATGAGCATTTATACGGTCAATTACCATATCAGGAATTCCTATCTACTTGGAATTCATAAAATGAGCAAAAGTTCTACAGCAGAAAACATTTATGAACTTGTTATTAATACTTTGAAAGAAACTGGTGGTATGGATCATTCAATGATCGCAAAAAAGTTGGTATGCGTTGGAGCAGATGTGGCATCAGTAATGCAGGGACAAAGGAACGGCCTTTGTGCTAGACTACAACTCTCAGCTTCACCGTATATGATTGGTATTCATTGTATGGCTCATAGAATGAATCTTGCATTTAAAATAGTGAGCAACTTTCCATTGGTTTCAAAAGTTGAATATCTTGTACGTGAGGTTCATGCATACTTTTGTCGGAGTCCCAAACGGTTTTCAGAGTTTAAAAAATTTGCTGACGGTGTTACAAATGGAAACAAACTATTAAAAGATGTTGATACAAGATGGATCTCACTGAAGGGACCAGCTCAAAGACTATTCGATGAATATGCATCCTTGGTAGGGGTGATGTATGAACATCGCCTAAGTGTAGAAAAAGCTCAAACTCTTCTCTTTCTATTAACTGATATAGAGACATATTTAACATTGGCTGGAGTTCTTCCTCTGCTTCATGAAATGAATAGCCTCGTGAAGATGTCTCAGAGTCGCACGATGTATATTGCTGAATACACAAATGCTAGAAAACTAGCATGCCTTGCATTAGATAATTTGTATATGAAGGCAGATTCTTTTACAGGTCTAGCATTTACAAATTGGGCTAAGATAATCAATATTGAAAATGATGAAAATTTATTGAAGTTTGATGAAAAAGGGTTTCTATGTATGGCAGTGCGTGGGTATATGGTTCCTTTTTATTATAATGACAAAATAGGAAGAACCACCAAAGAGTGCCCTGTGTCAAGAGAACAATTTGACAATGTTGTGATTTCAGTGAGGCGCAGCTTGATAGAAATTGCAAAATCACTATCATCAGAGATAAGAGAACGATTTCCTCGAGTTGAATTGTTGGAGGCCACGTCTGTGGTATACCCTCAATATTGGAACAATCGTCAATGTTCAGAAACTATAAAGGTTGACTTTATAGCTAAAATAAAGATTTTGCAAAGCCATTTTTGTCGAGAGACCGAGATACAAGGAGAACATATTCAAGGTATTTTAGATGGACAAAAATTGAAAGATCAAGCCCGATGCTTTGCTGATACAATGTGGGAGCAATTTTCTAAGTTGGATAATGATCTAGAATATGGTGCAATTACAAAATTGTGGACTACACTCAGTGGTAGTGAATATCTACTGCAACATATGTCAGAGTATTTCAAATTAGTAGATTTATGCCAAACCATGATTTTGGGATCAGTGGAGGATGAGAGAATGTTTAGTGCATTAACATTTTTGAAGTCAAAGTTGAGGAATAAGCTTGATAAAAATGTGGATACATGCTTAAGATTATATGTAACAAAGTATGAGGTTGACAATTTTCCATATGAAAGAGCAGTAGCTCTCTGGCGATCAAATTGTGAAAGAAGGGGAGAAAACAATATGGCAAATTTATCTAATGAATTTGATATGGAACATAATGTTGTTGAGGATCATAATGACGGCTCATTCGAAGAAGGTCATGTTCAGAGTGCCGAAAATGAGGACCAGTCCCAGAATGTGAATTGGGAAATGGATTTCACCTAAGATTGTATATGATCCAATACACATGAGAGACTTTTGAGTCTTATTTTGGTATAGGTGTTCCATGGACCCTTGCGGGTGATCATTATATGTAAATTTGAGCTAGCATTTTAATTAAAAATAGATTCTACATTGTACTTTTTTGTTATAACATTGATGATATGACATACATTTCCTTGATGCAGTTTATTTTAAGATTGATGTTTTTATATTTATCTTTTACATTGTCTCTTTTTTTATGTGATAGGAAATGACACTGGAATTTGACAAAGCTAGGCCTAGGAGCTATCTCTTCACATAGATAGTGTCCTGACATTGAAGGATAAATAACTAATTTGACTACACTTTCGCTAAGCAAGAATGAGCTCATTCAAGTACATGAAACCATGTTGGTGTTTATCTCAAATATTTTGTGCAAATTTTTATGGTTTGTTTATTGCTTTTATTTGAAACATTTTGTCGATTTGTGGAGTTTGCATGTATTTTGGTTAATTATTGTGTTAGACCCTTAATGCTTCTAGTTCTCATTTGATGCTTGATTTAACCCTTTGTTGTAGCTTGAATCAATATTAGATTTAGTTGATTTCCATTGATTTAGGGTTCGAGAAAATAAGTTTTTATTACCTTTTATTTGCATGAATTAATTGTCTTCACTTTTTCGATTTGTTTATGCTGATTGTATATTTTCTTTGTAAATACTTATCGTTATTCAGAAAAATAAATGAGCTCTACATAGCTAAGCGAAGAGAAAAATGGTCTATGCACTAGGTTCCTATGCATTGATCATAGGAGACCTATTGGCACGAGACCAACATTCCTCTAGTCCAATTGGCTCAAAATTTTCCTAGCCTCCATGGGCATAATTGGCTAGTGAAGGCCAAAATGATGCATAATGTCTGATTCTATTAGTTTATCGTTTGTCAAGGTCCAAGTCCCCACATGTCATGGAAACTCTAATCAATAGAAAAAAACAATTTGTAATAAAAGCTCTAACATGGGTTATAATAACATCCACACACCAATATCAACAAAAAATACAACATCTACAATCAAAATCAACTACTAGACACATTTAGATATGGTATCAAAAAATGGTATAACATTTAGATATGGTACTAGTGTTGAGGAATTTAGATGGAAAAAAGTTACATTGTCCAAAAGTATGACACAACAATAAGATAGCCCCCAATAGTCGACACTATAGGATGCCAACAAAATCACTATAATGTTATTCAAAGTATGTGCCAAGAAAAATACTTAAGGAACATGCCTAGCTTAAAACCTATGTACAAACTTGCCTTGAAGTATCAAAAACAGTCTAGGGTAGCCACACAATCTATTGAAGGATAGTCTGTGGGTGCAATTCCTTTGTTGATTTAAGCAATTCAAAAAAGTCATCTCCCAAGACTATTAAAGAAGAAAAAGAAGAAATCTATAATAATTGCAGGGAGGACTACAAATAGATTCTAGAAACTCAAGTAGTAGAGGAAAAAATTGTAAGTAAGAAGAAGATGCAATGCTAACGTCATCAGAGCTATGAATGACAATCTCCACCCGAAGAACCCCTCTGATAATGTTCCTCCATGTCATGTCCATGTTGAGCACATCTTGAAAGCATTGCATTCAATGAGGATGTATTTCGCTTTGGCACTTGGCCAAACACTCTATGTGCATCCTCCAAACACCCACATTTAGAATACATGTCTCCAAGATCTACTCGGCTTTGCTTGGATATCAAGGCTTCATTAAGGCCACCACCATTTGGTATTGAGACCAAAACTTGAAATAGAGCAATTGAACTCAACATTTGAAGAAGCCTTGAACTCATAATTAACAAGCAGACTGTCATTCAATGTGTTTTATAGATCAATGAAAGATTCGCCAAATTTTTACAATATTTTATAATTCAGTGAAATATTCGCCAAATTTTTACAATATTTTATAATTTAGTGAAATATTCGTCAACTTTTTACAATATTTTATAATTCAGTAAAATATTCGCCAAGATTTTACAATATCTTATAATTTAGTGAAAGATTCGCCAAGATTTTACAATATCATATAATAAAATGAAAGATTCGCCAAAAAATTATATATACATATTATATTATTGATAAAATTGCTTTCAAATTTTCCTATATATCGGGGAGATTTGCCAATCTTTTTACCATATAAATTTGGGGGGAGTTCTTAAAATCATCCCTGAACCAAGTTCACAGAAGCTAAGATAAATAAACCTTCGAGAATATAAAATTCATATCTCCAGAATTCCAATTTTTAAAATTCCTACTTCTGAGTTCTCTAACAATGTAAAAAAAAAAAAAAAGTCTAGACAGGATTCTAGCATAATATATTTTTTGAATTAAGGATTTATCAAAAGAACCCAGAAATGTAGAGATCTAAATGA
The DNA here is from genome assembly GCA_027924585.1 of Larix kaempferi. Lineage (NCBI taxonomy): Eukaryota > Viridiplantae > Streptophyta > Pinopsida > Pinales > Pinaceae > Larix > Larix kaempferi. Next base: position 2,975,545 of record BSBM01001381.1, read on the forward strand.
TTACACATAGACCAGAATAGTGATCGAACTCCTTTTCCTGACGCATGGAGCTGGGTGTTAGGTAACCTGCCAGTTGTCCGATGGTTGCCATGACACAAAGGACGCTTAAAGGTTTGCCAAGAGATTGGATTACACAGAGATATGATTTAGCATAGAATCAGATGTTTAAATGATACTTCCTCGGAGTTTAACAAACTATCCGGTGTGAATTTAATAAACACTAAATGCACATCCCAATCGGTCAATAACAAAGTCAACACCCGGTCGATAATAGATCGCCGAGCATAGGTTATACGCAGGGTTGGGATTCCACATCAAGTAAACAAGCACGCAAAGCACATGTGTTCACGATTAAAAGTAGATGAAAGGGAATACAGAGTTTCAGAGATGACAGCGTGATCAAAGAGAGCATTTGTGCCATACAGAATTTCAAGAGGTTGTATGGCCATTCAATCCGAGGTCGAAAAGAGATTGGAAGTTTGGAAGGCAAGGTCTTCAGGGTGTAGATGGATTCCATGGTTTCTGTATCATCAAGATTAGGATAAAATATAACTAGAATCATCTGCGATATTTAGATCTAGTCACAAGCCAAAAACTTGTCTACAAAGTCAGGATAGGGTGAAATTGTGCAGATCTTAACAACCTACGGAGCTGGGCATACAAAGTTTCGATATGGCAAGATAAATGTATTTACACAGATAGCATTAATTAAAATATTTTGCAGATTTAATTCAAAGAGATACTCAGAAAATGGATTTCTCATTCTCTTGTGAAAACAGAATTACAGATCAATTAATAGAAAACAGAGTCATAAAGGTCGAGCTGAGTCATATCGACATACTACTACACCTCCTATAAGAGTCAAATGGAACACAGATCTAAGCAGGACCAGGCATACCATTTAAGAAAGAAATGGCAATCAAATACCGAAAAGAAAACCCTGTAAGATGCGTAACAGAACTGACATTAAGATGCTCATTTAGAATGTAGATATAATTTAAACACAGATTTATTTTTCTGCATGAAACGCACAACAATCAACTTCCAGGATGGGAAAATTAATAACATAGATTTATTTTCTTATGTATGAATCGTACATGAATCGTACAGGAACTAACATCAAATGCTCTTTCAGAATGTGGAAATAAGTTAAACACAGAGATCTATATCTCCTTTGTTTATTTTCTATTTTTTATAAAGAAGTAGTAGAAGTACTTATAAATTTCATATGCACAGTAAGCATTCTCAGTATTTTAATGAAGTCTAAAATTTGTAATTCTTAAATAGAACAGAATTAAAACAAGAAATATTAAAATACATATGAACCTGTAAGAGTAGTCATTTCCAGCAGTTGATGTAGTCCTTCTAGGATCGACTGGCTCTAATACCAAATGTAGGGACCCCCTTTTCGGGGTCCCCCAAAAAAAAACTTCCAGTATGATTTTTCAGAAGAAGATATAGAAGCCACAGATCTAATTCTATCTATCGTAGTACATGAATGTCAATATATAAAACTTTATACTAAGATTTATTCATTCTCAAAAGATTTAGCAAAATAAATAAAATAAAAATACTTCAAACATGTTTTCGACAGTTGGTCCAGCGAATCGATGGAGTCCTCGAAATGGTTTCCGCACGATCCAATCCAATCTCCTGACGAAGTACCGAGTGACCCCTCGATTGACCTCCCTACCGTATCGGGGTTATTCTTCTTCACCCCGAACCCCCAAGCTGATGGGGTTGTAAGAACACACACACTAGCCTCCCAAAAGGATCTCCCAATCCTCGTTTCGGCTAATCACAACTCCAAGGATCATAACATAATCCAAGATTATGATGACCATCCAGCATTAGGGAGCAATAGATGTCCTTCTCTCCTTCTCCTCCCTCATTATATAGCAAAATCCTGTGTGCCATGTGTCTGTCCATGCACATATTTAATTTAATTTAATATTTTAATTTCCAATATTCTCAAATACATGTGTCTTCTTAATGTCTTTAATCTGCACCTAAATCCCTAGATTAGTGGGAGTTAAGTGTAGAAGAGTTCTACTTCTCTTTTGGTTCTCATTTAGTTTACTTAACAATCTTTTAGTTGGACTTATTGCTTTCTACTTTTCTTTCTTTTCCTAATATTAAGATTGAATTAAAAGATGATTCTTTTTACTAAAAGTATAAGCTATTTTAAATTTCCTCTTTATAAAATAATTTAAATGAATAATAAAATTAATTAAAGTAAAATCTTGAATAATAATAAAAGAAAAACAATTATTTTATTAATGACCTATTTCAACTCTTTCTCAAAATAATGAAGTCAATTAAATAGAATCTTTAACATAATGATTTAAAATAATAAAATCCATAAAATTTAAAATCTTTGAATAAAAATAATTCTTTTATTATTAATATTTTTCAATCAACATAATTAATCAAATTTAATATTGAATAAAATCAATCTCTTCAATTCTTTTTCAAGTTAATAAAATCAATTAAAATGAATAATTCAAATTAATGAAATCAATTAAAAATAAAATCTTGAATATAAATATTCAATTTAATAAAATAGAACAAAATGAAATAAAGTATTTCTTAAATCTTATGTGAAATTTTCATTTATACCATTGATTAATTTTCTTCCTCTCATCTTGTCTAGGTACCTTTTCGGTGGACCCTTATGAGAGTTTCATTCCTTCCTTCTTATGGGGAGTACTGCGTAGCGACCGGGAACCGTTACCGCGATCTCTCAACTACGCTCCTTGGAGACTAAGGGATGTTGAGGGATAAGGCTCTCCTTATTTCCCGCTCGTCAACTCATCGTACACGACCAGGTCATTATGGCCTTGCCCATACGGCATATGCTTCCCCGGGTGAGCTGAAATGGCTTCACCCATGTGTGGATTGCTAATTCATGGTCGACAGTCAATCGTTGTACCCCTATGTGTTCTTTCCGTTCTTACGGCCCCTATAATTCCATTGTGGGTCAGTCGGTAAATCATCTTACCTGCCACTGCACACACACACACACTCAAGCGCACATTAGTAGCGCTGCACTATGAAATATTTCATCATCCATCATAATATCTCAGTCAGTCAAGCATATATTTCATTCATCCATTCCTCTCAATCAGTAAATCATATCTATCATTCATCATTCTATCTCAATCAGTCGAGCATATGTAACATTCAGTCATCCTATCTCAATCAGTCGAGCATATCTAAAATTCAGTCATTCTATCGCAATCATTCGAGCATATCTAAAATTCAGTCGTTCTATCTCAATCAGTCGAGCATATGTAACATTCAGTCATCCTATCTCAATCAGTTGAGCATATGTAACATTCAGTCATCCTATCTCAATCAGTCGAGCATATCTAACATTCAGTCATTCTATCTCAATCAGTCAAGTATATCTAGCATTCAGTCATTCTATCTCAATGAGTCGAGCATATCTAACATTAAGTCATTCTATCTCAATTAGTTGAGCATATCCAACATTCAGTCATTCTATCTCAATCAGTCGAGCATTCATTTATTAAGTAAAGTAATAGTTTCTATAACTGTCGTTCAAGCATTTTCAAATTAAATTTAAATGGTTCATGTTTTACTTAGCCGGTTCATTTCAAAACTAGTACTTCATTATTCTAAACAGTTAAGGTACCTAGGCGGGCATTACATTGCTCGTGTTCCTTGCATTATGCATAGCTTTCTTCCATGCGCTTGGAACTAGTCTCACATGTCCCTGACACTCGTCTGCTCCCATAACGAGCATTCTTCCATCTCTCATTTGAGCTCGTTAAAAACAGTAAGGAGGTCACGAGTTTACTTTTTCGGGCTCGTTAAACCTTTACGGAAAATATTTTTATAAAGTCTTTTTTAAGCTTTTGTTATACTTTTTCAAATCAAACAAGATTGCCGAGTATGCTTGTCATTTTAGACTCGTTAAAGGATTTGAAGGGACATACACTTAGGTATAAGTTTACCCCTTTTTCGGACCTCTGTGGATTAATTACGAAAAATGTATACTCTAGTCATAAGTTACTAGAAGAGTTCTTCTCTCATTGTTTTACACTTTTTCGGGTGAGGAGACTAACTTTACTAAAAAGGACTCCCCTTTTAGGCCGAGTTGTGATTGCATTGCATTATCCTGCTTACTGCTTGAGCCTTGTGTCGGCTCCCGCTTACTCAATTACTATCCTAATGCCTGAGCACTTTCCCCTGTCGAGCCTTGCAGAGCTTTCATTTGCCTTTCACAATTTGACGACCTTTTGACCCTGAGGGAACACCCCCCCGAGTGTACACATCCTACACATGCTTCCTTGCATTGATCATAGGTATGTTCCACTGCTTGGGACTAGTTTGCTCGCTATTTGACACTTGTTCCCTCAATTGTTGTAATGTAAGCAATTTTATTCTTTTTCAAGCTTTTCCAAATATGAAAAAGACAAAAAAAAAATCAAATATTCCAAAAAGTCGGATGGGATTATGGTTACTACTTCTAGTTGGCAGCTTTTGTGTCGCCTTTGAACAGAGCATTCATTCCACCCCATCCATTATGAGTCGGGACTATATTTGGACCTTAGGAGCTGTACTCGTTTCTCAGTTTACTCCACCGATTGGTTAAGCTTCTAGTCATTATGGATCCCTTTGTTGATTACTCCTACATCGCATAGTCTATGTCAAGTCTATACTACCTGAGTCTATTCATATGCTAATGCTCTTGTTCAAAGGGAGTCCTGAAACTAGAGTCGGCCACTCCTCAGATCTCTTGACTATTGCATGTCGGCCATCCTTATTGAGTCAGTATGTTTCACCTGAGTTCTTCCAAATATTTCAATGTAGCTGGTACCTCATGCTGGTTGATGGGGGATGCCTTAATGCCCTCCTTCCAATGAGTTTCATTCTATCAACTTCAACCCATTTACTCCAGAATTTGAGACTTAGAGTTTGGTTGAGTACCTTGAGGCTTGCAGTCATTAGTGGTAGGTTCTCTCGCCATTGACAGTTTTGGGAATACATCAATGTGCCCTGATCGATAGATGCATCTTAGTGTTCAACTTCAACACATTTATTCGCACTTTGATGATTGTACTCTATGCCTTGATGCCCATTTTCATTATTGGTGGGTTATCTCAAGTCTGTTAACGGTATACATCATTGACCAGTAATCAGACAATGTCACATCATGTTCGACCTCAACTCCTTTATTCACTTGATGGGACTTGCACCGTAGACGATTTGTGTAGAAGACCCTAGGCGATAGTGGCATCTAGTATGTTGCTTATGATCCCGACTTTACATCTAAGATATCACCTCTCAGATATCAGCAGTTTGTACCTCTAGTTTGCACCAGTTGTTTCCTTTTCAACAGGAGACCATATCTTACTATAGAGGGATCATGGCTATGATCACTTATGACAGATATTCATTATGTACTGCCTATTCATGGCCATTGTATCAGATTGTTGTACTATGCTGACATGTATTTAGAGATACTATTGTATTATGACGAGTGAGCTACTCCTTCCACTTGTGTCTCCATCACTCCACTTCTAAGATTTATAATGTATTTCGGCTATCGTAGCACCATTCTCTGACCTCACACATTAGGGGGCATCTGTTACAACATAATTTTATACCTTCTGAGAATCAACACTCTATGGCCTTCAAGATCCATTTTACTGACTCAGATCCACTTTATATCCTTCAGATACACTTTTTCCCTATTTTTCTTCTTGTACGCTAGCTGTTCCACTTTAGCCAGCGTATCTGCGAGCTGCATCACTATAGCCCGTGGGTGACACGTAAAATGGTAAAAATCACTAGTAAATGACTTCTTACTCCCAAAAAGTGGTTTTAGGGTGACCTTTGGCCCTCCATTTTCCCCAAAACACCTCAATGTGTCCTTTCACTTACCTTTGGAAGGACTATATATTGATCACATATGGAATATAGACAGGAGGAGAAGGAGAGAGAAAGATAACTCTAGTGGATTTTTCCTGCATCTTGAGTCTACACTCATTGATCCTTGTTGTTGTGAACCCTTTATGTTCACCTTCCAAACTCCTATCATAGTTTGAGTTTTCCATTCCATGGAGGATTGAAGTGGTGGAGGCACAAGTGGAGAGACCCAGTTCTTGGTTCAGATTGGTTGCCGGCAAGAGGTCATATCACATTGTACTTCTTGTTATTTATTAATAGAAATACTCATATTTTCGTCCATTAATGTTGTGAATGTTGTTTATATTACATTGGCTTGCATTTACTTATAATATCATGGACCATTGCTATTGATGATGTTAATGTCTTTCATATATTATATGCGCTTGTTGTATATTGGCTGTCAATACTAATTTGCAGGTTCAAGTGCACGAATTGAAAGCTTCAGCGGGGATCTACATCGAACGTCCGGATCGAGGTTGGTTATATTCTCCATTATCTTAGCATTGTCATTTATATAGCATAGCATTGAGAATTGAGTTAATTTATGGTAGTCAATTGTTTGTTGTGGTCTACCCCAAGCCATAGGAAGTTTTCTCTGTAACAATTATAGTCTATTTAATTTTCTTTAACTCTACCTTACAACACTAATGATTCAATCTACCTTACAACACCAAAGGAAAATATCAACAAGGCATTTATGATTAAAACTAGATTAGAATAAACAAGACTACATGAAAATATGAGGATGTACCTTGCCCTTTCAAGGTTCTTCAATTCTACCACACCAATTGAATGGATCCCCTAGTTTGAGAGCCGTCCCCAATGCTAGTGTCTATGGTAATTTAGTCCCAAATATGAATATAGTTCTAGCACTTGGTATGAAGGATCCCTTGGTTTGAGAGTCGGCCCCAGAGTGCGATCGATGAAGGATACCAAGTGCTGATAGAACCAATCTATCCAAATCGCGCGGGATTGAATAATTTCTTAAAAAAATATCACAAAATGGAGTGGCGGGAACCAGTATTCCAAATGGTGCGAGATTCCTAAACATGATTTTGATTTTGATTTCATTCCCATGCTGAAAAATTTAATTAGACATTTAGTACAAGGCTAGGCACATCACATATTAAAATACATTTATATGGATTTGCAAGAAAGCTACTAAATTCAATAAATTATTAAATACATTGTTTAAGTAAATAATTATGATTCGACTTTAGAACAGAGCGGAGCGATGGTGGATGCATCCAGTATAGAATCTTTTCGGGTCTCTTAAGGGTTTTTTTGTTGTTTTCTTGTGTTTTAGAAGTGCATGAAGACTTTCTCCATTTATCTGTGTATATGTGGAAGAATGGAGTATTTGTTAGAAGTGGAATGGGAGGCGGAGACTTGAGTCACCCTTCACAAAAAGGGGAAAACAATGAGAAGAAAAGGTGATGCAATGAAAATTACTAGCATGTTGAAATTAGCAGGAAAAATTTCATTTTTGGTGTTACAGATCTAAAAATTACCAACATATCCCACTTGTAGTTGAAATTAGGTTCACTCTTTAGAGATTATGTGATGTGGAAAGGCCTTAATCATTACTCAAGAGAAACAGAGGGAATTGTTACATATAGGCTAGATATTCCATATGTAGGTCATATGTAGTAGTCTAGGTTAACATGTATGGACCATCAACCCCATAGAAAATTAATATGGTATTAGGACCTAAAATTAGTTTATAGGCCATGGTATAGGCCATGAGAACCATCATCAATGGTACAAATATTGAAATGGCCACAATATCTCGATTGTAAGCTAAAGTAATTATGTGTAGGGCCCTACACATGGACCATGAATCATATAGTAAATTTATTAACCATGGACCATTATTTAGGTTATGAGAACCACTATTGGTTTACATAACCTATAAATATTAAACCATGGTTGGTTTATTGGCTTACATAACCATGGACAAACTAACAACAACAATGACATCGACGATGGTGACAATGATGATCATGATGATCTCACATCTAGGCTAGAGATTCTTATGTGGTAATCTAGGTTAACATGCATGGACCATCAACCCCATGGAAAATTAATACGGCATTAGACCCTAAATTTAGTTGACATGCCATAGTCTAGGCCACGAGAACCATCCTTTGTTTTACAAATATTGAAATGGCCACCATAAATAATGCCAATAATTAGACACTGACCTAACACAACCAACCCATGTAAATGACTCATGCATTTGGCACACTTGATCAATGCAATGAATTCATGCACCTAGGAAGCTTCAACCTCTAACCCTCTCACCTCATACCTAACCTTAACATCTAGCCCCAAACAAAATAACATGATAAATTATAAACCACTTAACCACCAGTACCAACAAAACCAGAACCCCTTGCCCACTAACCCACTGATCCCTTAGGTGCCTCTCTTCTAATCCAAAAACTCCCCAAAGCCGGCCACATTAGAAAATTGTAGAAAATATCCCCTTAAGCCAGTGTCCCTCTAACCCTAACCCACTACCCCCTAACCCAATCACTAACATGCCTACTGCACCAGATCAACACACTAACACAATAAACTTTGACCTTGGGTTATTTATAACCAAGGTTCAATTTTCATGACTTTTAGTGGGGGTTTTGACAAATCGCCCCCACAAGTCATGAGAATTGGGATTTTAGGGGGGCTTTTCAAGCAACCGCCTCCAAAAGTTCAATTCTCATCACTTTTAAGGGGGGTTCCAAGCAAACTGCCTCCCAAAGTTCAATTCTCATGACTTTTAGGGGGGTTTTGACAAAATGCCCCCAAAAGTTATGAGAATTGGGCTTTTAGGGAGGGTTTTCAAACAACCACCTCCAAAAGTTCAATTCTCATGACTTTTAAGGGCATTTCCAAACAAACCGCCTCTCAAAGTTCATTTATCATGACTTTTAGGGGGGGTTTTGACAAACCGCCCCCAAAGGTTATCAGAATTGGGCTTTTAGGGGGGTTTTCAAAAAAACGCCTCTAAAAGTTCAATTCTCATGACTTTTAAGGGGGTTTCCAAAAAAAACCGCCTCCAAAAGTTTAATTCTCGTGACTTTTAGGGGGGTTTTCACAAACTACCCCCAAAATTTATGAGAATTGGGATTTTAGGGGGGGGTTGCAAAAACCGTCCCTAGAAGTCAAATTTCAGGACTTTTGGGGGCAGATTTAAAAAAACCACCCTCAAAAGTCCAATTTCCATGACTTTTAGAGGCGGTTTTAAAAGATCGCCTCCAAAGGTATGAAATTTTTTTTAGGGGGGGGTTTACCAAGACCCCCGCAAGACAAAACCGCCCCTAAAGCGCTATTTTGTTGTAGTGATGACACAATATATAAAGCTTAACATCCACCTCCTCTTCAAACAAGTTTTATCCTCAACGATTGATTAACTCTAGATATGTTTGCATGAAGAACTCATTTCCCCATGTTGCCTCTTCTATTGGCACATTCTTCCACTTAATGAGGTACTCAATAATTGGTTGATTTCATAGTTTCTTGATCCTTGTGTCAATGATTGTTTCAAGTTCTATTATTAATTTATATTCTTCATTAATCTACCGTAAAATCATCTTTACTGGGATCTTGTCACCAATCACCATTTTTAGGAAAGAAACATGGAAAACTTGATGCACACGTGAAGATGGAGGAAACTCCAATTTGTAAGCCATAGTTCCACTGTGATACCCCCAAATTTTATTTCATTTTATTTTAATTTTGATTTAATATTTGTAACAATTATTTTGATGTAATATTTTTTCAAAACTAAAAAAAAAACACAAAGTGACACTTTACACAAACAAATTATTTTTATTATTAAATAAAAGAAAAAGACACTTGGAGAGTTCAGCTAAATGAGGGGACACCACCATGGAACATAGAACATGTGTAAGAAAGAAAGATAGATATTTACCAATCAATTCCAATCTAAAACTCAACTATCAGACAAGATCCTAGATCATAGGCATTGATGAATTGATTGAAGATTTGATTGGGATGGCATAAGACCTCAGCAAAACTATATATAATAGTGCACTGAGCTAGCATGGGATTCCATGTTGTGCATGGAGGAACTGGTAGAGTGTTCTCTATTTTCATAATTCCATAATTTATTGTTACAGAATATGAGAGAGAGAGTGCCTTGTGGAAATGTGCTTAACTTTCAAGTGCATGGCGATGATCCAACTCATGGGTGGAGCTAGGAAAACATATGAGTTTCTCTCTCCTATGGTTGGGAGGAGTTGACACTCCAATTATCTTTCCAGATTTGATTCAACTAAGTACTTCAATGATTATAGTTATGAGAATACATGCATGCTCGATCCTAAGTGATAGTTGTTCGGGTTTAAAAGATTTTGTTTGTATTGTTAAACTCCTTTAGGTAAATGATGTTTAACATTTATTTTCTTTACAATTTAAATCATGGCTTAGGAATTAATTAATGGATTCTGAATATGTATATGAAGATGTATATCCTCTCTATCTTCATAAGGAAATGTCGATTTGTGTTAGTGTTTTCTATTCATTCCTAAAGAATATTTGTATTGAGTATATACAAAGATTGGTTTACGACCTGGATCCTTTATAGTTTGATCTCGATATGTAAGATTTGTAAAAATTGTGATGTTATTTTGACCTCTATGTATAATATATGATATCCTAAAAGGCATGAATAGAATGGGTGATATCCTTAGAGGAGATTCGATTCATACCCTTCGGAAATGTTGTGTTACCTTCTTGGTTTGTTGATTGCTACATACCTTTTTTTGTATTCATGCTTCTGACAGAGATTCGCGCCGGTTGATCTTTGGATTTACCAAGTTTTGTATTGAGCTACCTTAGATCTCATTATACTTGACCGAGATTCATATGGATTGATTTTTGAGTTTAATCTTTTATTTTGAGACTTTCGTGTGGATTGAACTCATTCCTTTGACAGAGAATGATCTTTGTATATGATCTTTTATTTACAGAGTTTTTGTTCTGGTCGATCTGTTTTTTTTATCGTATGCGTTGATATTTGCATTTAATATTTCATTTATAGAATTTCATGTAGATCGAACTCATTCGATTTATAGAGAATGATCTATGTATATGTTCTTTTATTTACAAAGTTTTTGTTCTAGTCGATCTCTTTCTTTTTATCGTATGGATTGATCCTTGCGTATAATCTTTTGTTTATAGACATTCGTCTCGATCGAACTCATTCCTTGGACAGAGAATGATATCTGTGTTGGAATATTCACACCATAATTTTTATATTTTGCATGCCTGCGTGCAAATCTGCATGCTCCATGCATTTGCATGCCACTGCATGCATCCAGTCATCATCATGGTTGTCACCCTAGCACCTAGAGCTTGCTTCTAGCTCTCTAGATCCTGTCTTGAGCCCCCATTTGGCCTCGTACCTACATAATGCGCCCTCCTTGACTTTTCTGCTTGACAAGTGCACCTTTCCTATCTACCACCGCCAGTTTGGGTTCCTTTGCTCACCTACCACCAGCTATCACTCAGTTAGGGCACCTTTTCTTACCTACTGGGAGTTATCACTCAGTTAGTGGATTGATTGAGCATTTGTTCCACGGATTGTTCATGATGACTGCTTATAGCTTCTAGTCATCTAGTTCTGGAGTTCCAGTTGACTATTTGACAGCCTCATGTGCCCCCCTTAGAGTATCCATCCCCTGATTTATGCCTAGATGGTTCTGTTAGACTCAGTTAGACACACTTGATTGAATATTACCATTTATGACTGATACTACTGACTGGATGATGTCTCCATTGTTATCCAAGCTAGAATTTGAGCCACACAGCCTCATGCACCCCCCTTGGAGTCTCCATTCCCTGATTTATTCCTGGATGGTTATGTTAGACTTAGTTGGGAACACTTGATTGGCTCTTACCATTTATGACTGATACTACTGACTGGATGATGTCTCCATTGTTCTCCAAGCTAGACTCTGAGCTCAGATTCGAATTCCCTACTTGGCTAGTTTGAATCCTATATTATGCTTCATCATAGATTATTGTATCACATTCTTTGCATTCATTATTCATTGTATGATATTGAGAGTGTCCATTATTTTGTGTTTATGAGTGATTATTGAGTGCATGCGTCTCTTCTTCTTTGCAAATATACCCGAGAGTTTGATTGTGAGATTGTTACAGTTGCTAGATCCCTACATATTATCACATGGTATCAGAGAAGTCAATAGCTATTTCATGAATTGCAACCATTGCAGCAGCAACAGTTGCAGCATTTCTTTGAGAAACTATCTTTCACTTGTGCACCAGAAGCCTCTGAGTTTCCACGACAAATCTTGGTGCTATTACTTGAATTCATTGGAGAAATCCAGTGAGGTCTAGCCAGGTGTGAAGGACTCGGTCTATGTGCCAAGTGTCCTTAAGGTAGTGTTCATTCAAAGTGTAGCATTCTCCATCAACAAAAACTCTTATTGTTTTGTAGGTTTATTCACCCATTCAGAATCTTCTTCAACTATTTGAATTTCTCTGTTTAGATGGATCTAAAGCTCACATATTCCAACTATGTTGAGTGGAAATCCAATATGGCTCTCTTCATGAGATCCAAGAGCTTCACCTGAATACTCAATGGAACAATGGTAGAACCTCTCAGTGCAGTTGAAAAGTACAAGTACTTGGATAGGATTGATGAAGCAGTTGATCTCCTCCTCTCAATTTATGAATATCTTCACTTCCATGTCATCGATCTTACATCTCCTAAAGAGGTTTAGGACAAGCTCGAATCCATTTTTGGACATAAAGATGATATGAAAGGAAAAAAATTGGAGACTGAGCTCATATGTTTGAGTCCTGACAACTTCGAATCTATCAATGCCTTCCTCACCAAGTTCAAAAGCTTGATATCACATTTGAAAAGATATGAGATAGTGAAAGAAGACAAGCAGCTTATACTTTTGATTCTCTCAAAGTTGGGGCCAAGCTTCTCAGTTTTTGTCTCTACTTTGTAGTTAGCTAAGATGTCCATTCCAAAATGGAAGTTTCCCTCGCTTGATGACTTCATCCAATCTCTTACTCAAGAGGAAGAGAAGTTAATCTCCATGGTAATGATCAAAGCCAAATTGGATCCTGCCCTTACAGCTGCTGAGAGAGCGAATGGTAAAGGCAAGCAAAAGATTTCTGACAAGAGATCAAATGATAGAAGGTCCATAGACAGTCCATACCGGTTAGATGGGGCTTCGAACTCAAGGAAGACCAAGCATTCTCGGAAGAAAAGACCCAAGTGCACCTATTGTCTTAGAGGTTTCCATACTGTGAGTGCTTGTATGAGGAAAGTTATAGATTTTATGGCTCAGTTACTTGAGAAGAACAATCTTCCTATACCTGCATGTACAAAGAAGAAAGATCCTGATACTGAACCTTCTAGATCTGAAAGCAAAGAAAGATGCCATGCCCTCATGGCTAGTGCATCAACAGATTCTTCTTTCATCATAGATTCAAGAGCATCGAGACACATGCCTTCCTCCAAAGATCTTTTCTCCAATTTCGAGATCTCAGTTGGCCCTTCCATCAGATTGGGAAATGATTCAGAAGTTCCTCTCTGGAGATTGGAAGAATCAATCTTGACTCTGGTTACTTTTATAACGTGCTTTATGTTCCTTCCCTTGTAGCAAATTTACTTTTAGTGTACCAATGAACCATATTGGAGAGCCCAAAAGAGTGATCTTTTCTCCAAATGAAGTCGAAGTACAAAACATCGTTTCAGGGGAAATCATTTCAAAAGATGTTGTAAATCATGAGACAAAACTCTATGAGTTTTCCCACTTCTTACCTCTCTCAAAGTAGTCTACTCTTCACTATCATACTCATGAAGAGAGTAGACTATCTCATCTCAACTATAAGCTAACTCAAGATGTGGTTGAAGGTATTCCAAATAGCAAGATTGCTCGTGGCACCTGCAAAGATTGCTTGAAAGGAAAGGATCGATCTAAGAAGATTGAGAAAAAGAGGAATCTTGAAGAAGTGTGAATGCTAGATCCAAATCCACAAGAACCTGAAGATCTAGCACCTATTGGTTCAACTACTATGGCCAAAAGGGCCATCACTACTACATCCACTAGTGATCTTCTTGAAGATCCATCATCGGATTCTAGTTATTTTGAAAAAAAATCTCACCTATGATGGCTCAAGGGAGATATCAGAGATCTACATGCAAATTTAGAAGTAGTTTCATGATGTTCCCACTTCATCATATTCAGAGTTTAGAAGTGATGATGAGACAATTTCACTTGCTTCTTCACATGAGCTTTGAAATTCAGAGTTTAAGAGTGATGATGAGTTTCAAGAGAGCGAATCCCCATCACATGTAGTTCCGATTTGGAGTATGAGACATCAGCTTCACATGTTTCTTCAAATGAGACTTCAGATTTAGAGTTTGTATGTAATGATGAGCCTGTTCTACTTGCTTCTCCTCATGAGATTTTGGATTCAGAGTTTGGATGTGATGATGAGCTAGTTGTAGATACATATTCACATGATTCAGAATCTAAAGATGGAGATGATGATGGAATGTTAGATCCAGATCCACAAGAACCTGAAGGTCTAGAAACTAATGATGAAGATGAGAGAATGGGAGATCCAAATCCACAAGAACCTAAAGATCTCTCACTTGATATTTACCCACTTTCTTGATGGGCAACCACTACACTCTGATCTGCCAGTGATTTGGTTGATGATCCACATGATCATAGAAGAACCAGATCAGATTTTCAGAATGGAAGGTTTCCTCCTTCTCACATTACTGATCCTTTTCAGATTGATCAACCCTTCTTTTGAAAGGAAGGACACTTACCTCCTTTAGGGATGAGAGATGATATGCTTCATTAGCATCGTTCAGTCTATTTTGAGGGAGAGCTTTCTTCCCACTAGGTTTTCCCTCTTTCATCACTTAGTTTATTTAGATTGATTGTACAGGGTGACCTTTGGTCTTAGTCACCAGGGCCCTATTTTTTACATTTCAGTTATTTCCTCATAGTATAGCTTGTGGGGGGTGTTGTAATATTCACACAAGCATTTTTACATTTTGCATGATTGCATGCAAATCTGCATGTTGCATCCATTTGCATGTCACTGCATGCATCCAGTCATCATCATGGTTGTCTCTCCAGCACCTAGAGCTTGCTTCTAGCTCTCTAGAGCCTATCTTTAGCCCCCATTTGGCCTCCTACCTACCTAATGTGCCGTCCTTGAATTTTCTACTTGACAAGTGCGCCTTTCCCACCTACCATAGCCAGTTTGGGTGCCTTTTCTCACCTACCACAAGTTATCACTTAGTTAGGGTGTCTTTTCTCAACTACCATGAGTTATGACTCAGTTAGTGCATTGATTGAGAAGTTGTTCCACTGATTTCTCATGTTGACTGCTTATAGCTTCTAGTTAGCTAGTTCTGGAGTTCCAGTTAACTGTTTGATAGCCTCATGCACCCCACTTGGAGTCTCCATCCCCTGATTTATTCCTAGATGGTTATGTTAGACTCAGTTAGACACCCTTGACTGACTATTAACATTTATGACTGATACTACTGACTGGATGTGTAACATCCAAAAAAAATCACAAAAATTAAAAAAAATTCTATGTGATAATAAACGTTATCTAATAATGTGGAAATAGAAAAATGCATGAAATGTAATCTATATTTAACTGTGTTGTTACACATCACTTTTGCTGTTGCTTATAGATGTTGAATTAATTGTTGACTAAAGTACTTTTGTTTCATCGTTGAAGGGGTCCTTCGGACGCCACGAGGTTTACTTAGCATTCGTGCTAAAACATGTGAATTTGTACTTGTGACAGATTTAAAGGTAAGAGATAAGAGTTGCGAAAGAAATCCACAGTTTATCAAAGAAGAACTACAATGTTTACATCACAGTATTGTACCCAGATTTATTTGGTTTCTGTCATGTTTTCTGTATGAAACTGTTTACTCTCTATCTCAATGATGAATCGTGGAAATTCATGTTCAACTGTTTGTTAAATAGTTTAGACTCTACAACCTGTGATGATGGTATCATTCTGAAATGTTTCCTCTTACATCATTCATTAATAGGTGTGTATGTGTATGTGTTGAGATCTGTTTACCATGTATAACTCTAAGGTCTGTCTTACCATTGTTTATAAGGTTATTATTTAACCTTTGCAATCATATTTTGTTACCATTCTAACAACTATCACATTGGTGAAATGTGAGTTGTAACTAATGTGATACCCTAAGTGGCACTTATGTGTTTGTACGACACTATATGCACAATATGGTTTCTGTGCAACTATAGGGCGTTATGCATCATTGAGATCCTGTTTTATTTTATACACTAACATCTTCTGGGCTATTATGTGAATGGTATGAGTTGAGTACGACCCTTATTATCTATGTGTAACTATATGGAACCATGTACACATCTATAGGTTAGATGCTACTTTGTAATACTTGGTGATAAGTGAGAATTTCATTGCAATATATGGTATGTAAGAAAATACATACAAGGTGATACTTAAACGCATGCAAAACTTGTAATATCGTGCAATGGTTGAATATATATACAAACTATACAATAATGTGTAATATGCAAACCTTGATGAAATATCATTGCTAACTTATAGCCTTGACAGGTTTATACGATGTCGACTTTACCAAAGCGATGCAAGGTGTAATAAATGTTTATATGGTGGATATCCACGTTATAGGTTGGCAAGTTAAATCGTAATATTCGGTATTGAATGCATACAGCTAACAAAATTTAGTGGAAGTACAACATGGATGATACAGTACGCTTGGATCACATGCTAGTATAAAAATATAACCTTTGACTGCTGAGTTGTAACCTAACACGAGGGCAATTGCTGTAGAGTTGGCTCCTTCGTGGTTTTGGTAATGATGGCTCATTTAATATGATAGACTGGTTGTAAGTTTCGTAAACATCGTCTAAGATCTTCACTGTCGATCTTGTGAGGGTTTCGATGCATTGGTTAAACCCTACATGGTTTTCGAATATTGTGTTTATTGTAATCGTTGCTGTTTGATGGTAGTGGCTCTACATTGGCCGACAGGCCGAGGGTTTGTAGCAAGGTTGAACTTCCTGTGGGTTGTAGCTCCTGAGTCTCGTACTCGAATCTCTGAAATTTATAGAGCCGAGCTCTCAGTTTCTTGTACAGTAGTTCTTTTGTTGAGTTTCCAGTTGAAGTTGTAACTTACTAAGGTTTGATCGTTAGACCTGTTGAGAGTTGTAAGATTCGGTTGGGCAGCAACCAACCTTTCTCCATGGTTGTTTCCAGGTTTTGATACTATTGAGAGTTAATGGTTTCGATGGACTCCTGTTACTCCAACTTTTGGCGAGGTAGGGCTTCATCGCTACTACACCAGACTTGGCATTGAATGCTACTATGGCTTTCAAATAAGAGGTAATGTGTTTGGTTTTTATCATTGTTATATGCATACAATGATATTAATAGTTATCCTATTTTCAATACGGTGACCCTTCCTTCTCGATATTGTTTTTAACCACTTTTGTAATACTCTCGCACGTACAATATGTAATGGCTTCGACATTCTAGGCATTGGAAGTTGGGTTTCAGCTATACCAACTGGTAAGCCTTCGGTGGTTGCCTTGGAAACCCTGTGTAGAATATGATGGCCGTCTACTGAAAAGCTATGTGTATTGCGTTTGAAAAACTCATAGAGTTTTGCGATTAGGGTTTGTGAATCTTGTTGAAAGTATGGGGAGGATATCCCTCGACCCATAAGGCAACTGTTGGTTCTGGTTTTGAATGTAATATTGTTAAAGACAAGGTTTTACCCTCAGAATTGAATGAAGAAATATTTGATGTTTCAATACTATAGTTATCGTTTCCTTTGTAAATGGCTAGGTAAAATGTAAATGTTTAAATCTGTAACAAGATGTGTTGGTTGCTACAAGCTATATAATGTATGTTTACGACTTGTGTGAAGTCCTGTTTATTTCGTAAACCTGTAGGTTAAGTTTTCGAGCTCCTTCAAAAGAAATTCAAATGGAATATTTATAATTTATAATACTGTACTTCTGTCCTTTCGTCAATTTGTGCTTGGTCTATACACACGATCTGTAACTCAGTGTTGAAGTGATAATGTAATATGTTTTGACAACCCTTGTACTCATCTTGGTTGTCAATCGATGAGTGAATGTTTTCTATGAACTAATAATGTGACTAACTTGTTTGATTAGAACAATGGATAAATGAAACTATTGACAAGGCTTACAACCTGTGTATGTTTTGTTTTGTGTATAATGTTGTAGCTGCGTTTTAAGGGAAGTTTAGGAAATAAAACTAATATTAGGGTTTAGTAAATGTTGTTGATTCTGCTTGTACCAACATATTGTAATATCTAAAACCTGTGAACTAATAGTGAAATAAACAATTTTGATCTACATACATGTTTTGGATAATCGTTTGGTTCTTGTCTTTAGTCTTATTATAATAATGACCATCGAGGTTTCTTGTCTTGACACTTATGTTTTGAAATGACTTGTCTAATGCTTAAAAGAAAAGATCATCAGAATTGTTGAGGTTGCAACTTGCTCCTGTTTCCATGGTAACGTTTTTATAAACTAATGATGGATACCTATGTTAGGGTTTTCCTTTGGCAGAAATAACGAAAATCTTGATAACTGTAGAAGAATAACATCTTGCTATACTTTTGAAAGTAAATCCTTATTTATGCTGATGTAAATAAGAAAAATCTATTACCGAGTATAGATAAATAAATCCTATATTATTAAACAAAAACATAATTATTTTGGAATCTGAAACAATTATAAACAGAAATATTATATATAACTTATGAAAACAACTAACTGCAAATAGTTAATAATAAGAGTACTGTAATATAAGTACATGAATTAAATACCAAATAGAAACTTGAACAGTTATAATAATTCAACCTTCTCATTCTCTTCGCTATTGCCTATCATACTTATCTATTTCTAATAAGTTTCTGTACTGGAGTACGATGTTATTCCGTTTGCATGGGGAAAAATACAGAAACCATTCTATTCAATCTTTTCACATTTATGCAGAATTACTAACTCATATAGGAAAATGAAATAACTTATAAATTAAACAATGAAAGTTTTAATAAACAGCAGAACTGTAATATACAAAATAGATAACAGAAATTAAAAATAAAACAGATATAACAATAGAACCTGTAACTGACGATAGGGCCGACAAACACCCAAGGAGGCCTGTTCCTCCCAACTTGCTTTAGAAGAAACAACTCAACTACTGACTTCTAATGAACCCTCGAGCCTGCTTACTGATCCAGTAAGTGGGTGGAATCTGTGTAGAAGCAAGGCACTCAAAAATACCTTCTCCACTTGGTATCAAACTCCTGAAACAAAATGCCTTCTCCACTCAACATCAAACTCCTGAACTCAATAGGAGTTTGGCAGACTCACAACATTATCAACAATAGCATATCCCCTCATCAAATCTCTTGGGTGCAAACATAGCAAAAGCCCAAGGTAAGTTTCCTCGTCAAGGAAAAGTGATGAACTTCAGTTCAATATTTGATGGCTATTATATAGATTGCCTAGGTATTTTAGTGGTTAGTTTAGAATAAATGATCCTCAAGCTCCAGTCCCATCTTTCAGGGAACTATGACCACATTTCAAGGGAGTTGTCCCATACCAACAACTAGTTATTTGCATAATGATGTTGCCACTTGTCCATTTCCTTCTACCACAGATTCCATTCTACCGAGTGGATTAGTAACCACTCTTTCAATAGTCCTCTGAGGTGTTTGTCTCCTATTTTATTTATTAAATAATAATATATTGTGCAAATTATAGTCATCCTTGGACACCTGTCCAATACAAACTTTACAATAAAAGTTATCATAATGTTTCTAAACATAAAATGTTTTCCAGCTTAAAGAGTATGTTACAAACACCCCCTCTGAAGCTCAACATCGTCCCGGATGTTTCTTATTCATGATGAAGTTCCTCATGGAACAGAACTTGATATGCTTCTCGCATATTACTTTCCAGTTCCCAAGTAGCTTCATCGGGGCTAAGGTGCTTCCATTGCACCTTTACCTGCCCTATGGTGTGATTCCGAAGCATAATATCCCTCCGGTATAGAATACAGTCCAGTTCCACCTTAAAATATCCTTCGAGTTCCACCTGTATGTCATTCCAATTCAGCACATGTGTAGCATCGTGCACATACTTCTTTAAAACAGAAACATGAAAAAAATTGTGGATTTTTAAATTGTATGGCAATGCCAATTGATATGCAATAGCTCCTATCCTTGATAGGATTTCAAATTGTCCACAATACTTCAGTGCTAATTTAGCACAGCTCCCAAGCTTCAAAGAACTTTTCTTGGGCTTTACTTTTATGAAAACATGGTCTCCTACCTGAAATTCTCTTTCTGTGCATTTCAAATCAGCATAGCTTTTCTACCAATCTTGGGCAACTTTTAAGTTACCTTGAACCTGTTTCACAGTTAGCTCCATCTCTTTCAATAGATCTGGTCCTAACATTAATCTGTCTACAGGATTATCCCACAAAATTGGAGTACAACATTTTCTTCCATAAAAAATTTCAAATGGACTTAACTTAGCAGATGCTTGATAATTATTATTGTAGGCAAATTCTGCTAAATGCAAATAATTCTCCGATTTAGATGGCTGATCTTTAACATATAATCTTAACATATTTTCCAAAATATGATTTACTCTTTCTGTTTGATCATCAGTTTGTGGGTGGAAAGAAGTGCTGAAATTTAACTTAGTATTTAATGCTTTAAATAGTGTTGTCCAAAAGTTACCAGTAAACTTAGAGTCTCGATCTGAAATAATTACCTTTGGAATTCCATACAAGCGAAAAAATTGCTTCATGAAAATATCTGCAATGTTTAAAGCCTTGAAAATTGTTTTAACAGGAATAAAATGAGCAGCTTTGCTAAGTTTATCAGTAACAACCATAATTGAGTCATTCTGCTTCTGATTTTTAGGCAAACCTGTAATAAAGTCAATGCTTATGATCTCCCACTTCCATTCTGGAATTGGGAAGGGCTGCAATAGCCCAGCTGGATGTTGATGTTCAACTTTTATAGTCTGATAGTCAAATCATCTAGCTATATATTCAACAACTTCACTCTTCATGTTAGGCCAAAAGTACTCCTTTCTTAACATAGTTATCATTTTCTGATAACCAGGATGTCCTGAATAAGGACTCTTGTGAACTTCATCTAAAATCAGCAACTTAACCTTCGAAAAATTAGGCACATAAATTCTGTTTTTGTAAGTTAAGAAGCCTTTTTCATTAATACTGTAATCTATTATAACATTTTCATATGAGTTTTCAGCCACTTTATCATGCAATTTTTGGTAATTTTCGTCTTGCTTAATTCCTTATTCGATCTGATTTTCCAGATCAGTTTTAAAAGTACTGATTGCTGCTACAAAACTTAATCTAGCGTTTCTGCTCAACGCATCAGCAACCTTATTTTCCTTTCCATTAATGTGATGGATCTCAAAATCGTACTCGCTAAGGAAAGCTAACCACCTAGCTTGCCTTGCGTTCATATTTGTTTGATCAAGTAAATACTTTAACCCTTTATTATCAGTCATTAAAATGAATTTTCTACCGATCAAGTGATGGCGCCACATCTTTAAAGCATGTATCACGGCTGCCAACTCAAGATCATATGTAGCATAATTATTTTCATGTATTTTTAACTTCCTTGACTCAAAAGCAATTGCATGACCTTCTTGACTTAAGACCCCTCCAAGTCCTTCATTGCATGCATCAGTGCATATGACAAAATCCTTATTAGGATCTGCAATTTTTAAGATGGGTGCAGTAGTTAACAATTATTTTAAATTATTAAAGTTGTCTTGATACTTTTGATCCCATATGAATTTCTTCCCTTTCTTCTACAAAGAAGTGATGGGGTTATCAATTCTAGAGAATCCTTCAATAAATTTTCTATAATACCCCGTTATTCCCATGAATGACCATATATCTGTTACATCTTTTAGGACAGGCCATTCATTAATTGCTTTAATTTTATCAGGATCAACAGATATACCATCTTTTGAAATTATATGACCCAAATACTAAATTTTATCTTTATAGAAATCACACTTACTGAACTTGGCGTAAAGTTGGTGATCTCTAAGTACTTTTAAAATGAATTTTAAATGTTCATCATCCTCTTATTTAGTCTTTGAGTAAATCAAGATATCATTAATGAATACCACTACGAACTTATCCAAATATTTATGCGGAATGTTGTTCATTAAACACATGAACACTGGAGGTGCGTTAGTTAGCCCAAAAGGCATAACTACGAACTCGTAGTGTCCATAATGCGTTCTGAATGCAGTTTTGAATATGTCCTTGTCTTTAATCTGGACTTGATGATAACTCAACCTTAGATCAATTTTAGTAAATATCTCTGCTCTGTGTACTTGATCAAATAGATCATCTATGCGGGGTAAGGGATACCGGTTCTTAATTGTCATTTTATTAAGCTGACGGTAGTCAATGCACAAACACATGGTACCGTCTTTCTTTTCAACAAATATTACTGGTGCTCCCCAAGGGGACACACTAGGCCATATGTAGTTTTTATCTATTAATTCCTTTAACTGAGATTTTAACTCATTTAACTCTAGAATATTCATCCTATATGGAGCATTCAAGTTTGGTACCACACCGGGCACTAACTCAATGGTGAAGTCAAGTTCTTTTTTCGGAGGTAATCCTGGAATTTCTTCCGGGAATACATCAGAAAAGTCCCTAAGGATGGGAATATCTTCTAGTTTTAACTTGTCTTCTTTAGATGTACATTCATCATTAACAACGTTAACAGCAAACAATATACAACCTTTTCTAGCAGCTCTCTTTACTTGTAAGGTGGAAATCTGCGTTACTGAAATCTGCCTATGAATTCCTTTTACGGTTTCTGAATTACCTTCATTATTTATACAAGTAAAAGATTTATCATAACAATTTATTATAACTCTATGTTGTTCAAGCCAATCCACGCCAATAAACATATCATATGAACCTAAGGGTAAAACATTTAGATTAACTTGCGTTTTCAACTGATTTAAAAATACTTCACAATTCTGAACAAAATTTGTAACCTTTCTTTTAGTTCCTGTTGCAAGCTGAACTAACCATGCATTATCAAATTTTTTTGTTTTTAGCTTGCAACGGTTTACTAAAGTAGGTGAAATATAACTTAGATTTGCACCAAGATCTATCAAAATAGAAATAGACTTGTTTTGTATCGTACCTTCAATTTTGACCATGGATGTTTGATGGTCCGCTTGATGGTTCTCCAATGCTGCATTTATCCTGGGCATTTCTCTTGCAATGTATCCAACTGTAGGTTCTGCTTGCATAGTATGTATGTTGTTGGTTGTCCTCTTGTTGCGTGGGCAATCTACTCTCTTATGTGGTCTGTCACATTCATAACACTTTATGGGTCCTTTCTGCTCAGTGTACCTATTGTTATTGTTGTTATTATTATTGTTGTGATTGTTAGGTACATTCCTTGCAGCAGTAGTATTCTGAGATTTATTATTCCGATAATTATTAGAAAAAAAATTCTTATTAAAGTTTTTCTTAAAACCTCCAGCATTCTGATTAAAATTCTTCTTTTTATAGTCATACTGATTAGTTTTACTGTTCTTCCAGCCACTTGTTCCTTCTATTCTTCTGTTTTGGTCAAAACAAAAATTTTCCTTCCTCATGGATTCTTCCAACGTGGAAGGATTATCATATTCAATATGATCTTTTATATTAAACGATAAACAACTGAGAAACCTTTGCACTTTAGGATTTTCCTCAACCATGTAGGGTACATACCTCAACAAGCTAAGGAACTTGCTACACAGTTCTTTCATGTTCATTGTACCCAACTTTAAATTGTAAAAATCCTTCGATTTATCCTCAAAATACTGTTCAGACAAAAACTTCATTTTAAACAAACTTTTAAACATAGTCCAAGTTACTTCTTTTTCTTTTATACTCTCGATTCTTTTTAGATCTTGCCACCAGATATCTGCCTTTCCGGTCAGATTGTAAATAGCCATCTTGGCTTTCAGTTGAGAAGAGTATTCATAAATATTAAAATACTTTTTCATCCCTGACAGCTAGGCTTCTACTGTCTCACCCTTCTCACTTTCGCCATTAAAAGTAGGTGGCTTAATCTTTTTAAATTCACTGATAATTTGTTCATGATGCTTATGTTTTCTCTTTTTAGAGAAGCACTCACTGTTACTGCTGTCATAATTTACAACATCATTACCTGAATCAAACTTAGAAGATGAGTAACTGTTCCTTTTATCATTTTTTGTTTTTTTATGCTTATGTTAGTGGGACATGAATACAGAATCAGCTCTAAATTCTGATTTTCTGCCTCTTTCATCACTGTCACAATTTCCTTTTAAATTCTGTTGTAACTCTTCTTGTGCCTTTAAGATCCGTTCATTTTCTTCTTTAACAACATTTAACTCAGATTTTAAATCCTGCACAGTTCATAAAATTTAAGAAGACTGGTTGTTTAACTCAACGTAAATTCCTTCAGTGTTATTATGATTAATTTGTTCATTACGAGGAGATCTTTCCTCTGCTGATTCCTCTGGTATTTCCATACCTGCAATTAAAAATAAATATGTTATGTGCAAAAATGAAATTAAATTGCAAAAGTTAGTAACATAAACTTTCTGATTTTATTTTTTTATTTTATTTTATTTTTTTGGTTGCACGCATGAGCTTCATTGAGGCCTAGAGTTTGAACTTGTGCTCTGATACCACATGTAACATCCCAAAAAAATCGCAAAAATTAAAAAAAATTCTATGTGACGATAAACGTTATCTAATAATGTGGAAATAGAACAATGCATGAAATGTAATCTATATTTAACTGTGCTGCTACATATCACTTCTGTTGTTGCTTATGGATGTTGAATTAATTGTTCACTAAAGTAGTTTTGTTTGATTGTTGAAGGGGTCCTTTGGACGCCCCGAGGTTTACTTAGCATTCGTGCTAAAACACGTGAATTTGTACTTGTGACAGATTTACAGGTAAGAGATAAGAGTTGCGAAAGAAATAGAAGAACTACAATGTTTACATCACAGTATTGTATCCAGATTTATTTGGTTTCCGTCATGTTTTCTGTATGAAACTGTTTACTCTCTATCTCAATGATGAATCATGGAAATTCATGTTCAACTGTTTGTTAAATAGTTTAGACTCTACAATCTGCGATGATGGTATCGTTCTGAAATGTTTCCTCTTACATCATTCATTAACAGGTGTGTATGTGTATGTGTTGAGATCTGTTCACCATGTATAACTCTAAGGTCCGTCTTACCATTGTTTATAAGGTTATTATTTAACCTTTGCAATCATATTTTGTTATCATTCTAACAACTATCACATTGGTGAAATGTGAGTTGTAAATAATGTGATACCCTAATCGGCACTTATGTGTTTGTACGACACTATATGCACAATATGGTTTCTGTGCAACTATAGGGCATATGTGCATCATTGAGATCCTATTTTATTTTATACACTAACATCTTCTTGGCTATTATGTGAATGGTATGAGTTGAGTACGACCCTTATTATCTATGTGTAACTATATGGAACCATGTACACATCTATAGGTTAGATACTACTTTGTAATACTTGGTGATAAGTGAGAATTTCATTGCAATATATGGTATGTAAGAAAATACATACAAGGTGATACTTAAACACACGCAAACCTTGTAATATTGTGCAATGGTTGTATATATATACAATCTATACAATAATGTGTAATATGCAAACCTTGATGAAATATAGTTGCTAACTTAGAGCCTTGACAGGTTTATACGATGTTGACTTTACCAAAGCGATGCAAGGTGTAATAAATGTTTATATGGTGGATATCCACGTTACAGGTTGGCAAGTTAAATCGTAATCTTCGGTATTGAATGCACACAGCTAGTATCAAAATATAACCTTTGAGTGCTGAGTTGTAACCTAACACGAGGGAAATTGCTATAGAGTTGGCTCCTTCGTGGTTTTGATAATGATGGCTCATTTAATATGATAGACTGGTTTTAAGTTTCGTAAACTTCACCTAAGATCTTCACCGTCAATCTTGTGAGGGTTTCGATGCATTGGTTAAACCCTACTTGGTTTTGGAATATTGTGTTTATTGTAATCGTTGTTGTTTGATGGTAGTGGCTCTGCACTGGCCGACATGCCGAGGGTTTGTAGCAAGGTTGAACTTCCTATGGGCTGTAGCTCCTGAGTATCGTACTCGAATCTCTGAAATTTATAGAGCTGAGCTCTCAGTATCTTGTATAGTAGTTATTTTGTTGAGTTTCCAGTTGAAGTTGTAACTTACTAAGGTTTGATTGTTAGACCTGTTGAGAGTTGTAAGATTTGGTTGGCAAGCAACCAACCTTTCTCTATGGTTGTTTCCAGGTTTTGATATTGTTGAGAGTTAATGGTTTCGATGGACTCCTGTTACTCCAACTTTTGGCGAGGTAGGGCTTCGTCGCTACTACACCAGACTTGGCATTGAATGCTTCTATGGCTTTCGAATAAGAGGTAATGTGTTTGGTTTTTATCACTTTTATATGCATACGATGATATTAATAGTTATCCTATTTTAAATACGGTGACCCTTCCTTCTCGATATTGTTTTTAACCACTTTTGTAATAGTCTCGCAGGTACAATATGTAATGGCTTCAACATTCTGGGCGTTGGAAGTTGGGTTTCAGCTATACCAACTGGTAATCCTTCGGTGGTTTCCTTGGAAACCATGTGTAGAAGATTATGGCCGTCTGCTTAAAAGTTCTGTGTATTGTGTTTGAAAAACTCATAAATTTTTGCGATTATGGTTTCTGAATCTTGTTGAAAGTATGGGGAGGATATCCCTCGACCCATAAGGAAACTATTGGTTCTGGTTTTGAATGTAATATTGTTAAAGACAAGTTTTTACCCTCAGAATTGAATGAAGCAATATTTGATGTTTCAATACTATAGTTATCGTTTCCTTTATAAATGGCTCGGTAAAATGTAAATGTTTAAATCTGTAACAAGATGTGTCAGTTGCTACAAGCTAGATAATGTAGGCTTATGACCTGTGTGAAGTCCTGTTTATTTTGTAAACCTGTAGGTTAATTTTTTGAGCTCCTTCAAAAGAAATTCAAATGGAATATTTATAATTTATAATATTGTACTCGTGTCCTTTCGTCGATTTGTGCTTGGTCTGTACACACGATCTATAACTCATTGTTGAAGTGATAATGTGATATGTTTTACAACCCTTGTACTCGTCTTGGTTGTCAATCGATGAGTGAATGTTTTCTATGAATTAATAATGCAACTAACTTGTTTGATTAGAACAATGGATAAATGAAACTATTGACAAGGCTTACAGCCTGTGTATGTTTTGTTTTGTGTATAATGTTGTAGCTGCGTTTTAAGGGAAGTTTAGGAAATAAAATTAATATTAGGGTTTAGTAAATGTTGTTGATTCTGCTTGTACCGACATATTGTAATATCTAAAACCTGTGAACTAATAGTGAAATAAACAATTTCGATCTACAGACATGTTTTGGATAATCATTTGGTTCTTGTCTTTAGTCTTATTATAATAATGACCGTTGAGTTTGCTTGTCTTGACACTTCTATTTTGAAATGACTTGTCTAATGTTTAAAAGAAAAGATTATCATAATTGTTGAGGTTGCAACTCGCTCCTATTTCCATGGTAATGTTTTTATAAACTAATGATGGATAACTCTGTTAGGGTTTTCCTTTGGCAGAAATAATGAGTATCTTGATAACTGTAGAAGAATAACATCTTGCTATACTTTTGAAAGTAAATCCTTATTTATTCTGATGTAAATAAGAATAGTCTATTACCGAGTATAGATAAATAAATCCTATATTATTAAACAGAAACATAATTATTTTGGAATCTAAAACAATTATAAACATAAATATTATATATAACTTATGAAAACAACTAACTGCAAATAGTTAATAATAAGAGTACTGCAATATAAGTACATGAATTAAATAGCAAATAGAAACTTGAACAGTTATAAGAATTCAACCTTCTCATTCTCTTGGCTATTTCCTATCATACTTATCTATTTCTGTACTGGAGTACGATGCTATTCCTTTTGCATGGGAAAAAATACAAAAACCATTCTATTCAATCATTTCACATTTATGCAGAATTACTAACTCATACAAGAAAATGAAATAACTTATAAATTAAACAGTGAAAGTTTTAATAAACAGCATAACTGTAATATACAAAATAGATAACAGAAATTAAAAATAAAACAGATATAACAATAGAACCTGTAACTGACGATAGGGCTGACAAACACCCAAGCAGGCCTGTTCCTTCCAACCTGCTTCAAAAGAAGCAGCTCAATTGCTAACTTCTAATGAACCCCCGAGCCTGCTTACTGATCCAGTTAGTGGGTGGAATCTGTGTAGAAGCAAGGCACTCAAAAATATCTTCTCCACTCGGTATCAACCTCCGGAAACAAAATGCCTTCTCCACTCAGCATCAAACTCCTGAACTCAATAAGAGTTTGGCAGACTCACAACATGATCAACAACAACATATCCCCTCATCAAATCTCTTGTGTGCAAACACAGCAAAACGCCAAGGTAAGTTTCCTCGTCAAGAAAAGTGATGAACCTCAGTTCAATATTTGATGGCTATTATATAGACTGCCTAGGTCTTTTAGTGGTTAGTTTAGAATAAATGAGCCTCAAGCTCGAGTCCCATCTTTCAGGGCACTATGACTACATTTCAAGGGAGTTGTCCCATACCAACAGCTAGTTAGTTGCATCATGATGTTGCCACTTGTCCATTATCTTCTACCACAGATTCCATTCCACCTAGTCGATCAGTAACCACTCTTTCAACAGTCCTCTTAGGTGTTTGTCTCCTATTTTATTTATTAAATAATAATATATTGTGCAAATTACAGTCATCCTTGGACACCTGTCCAATACAAAATTTACAATAAAAGTTATCATAATGTTTCTAAACATAAAATGTTTTCCAGCTTAAAGGGTGTGTTACAAAATGATGTCTCCATTGTTATCCAAGCTAGATTTTGAGCTAGACAGCCTCATGTCTCCCCCTTGGAGCCTCCATTCCCTGATTTTGCCTAGATGGTTCTGTTAGACTCAGTTGGGCACACTTGACTGGCTCTTACCATTTATGACTGATACTGCTGACTGGATAATGTCTCCATTGTTCTCCAAGCTAGACTCTAAGCTCTTATTCGAATGCCCTACTTGGCTAATTCAAATCTTATATGATGCTTCATCATAGATTATTGTATCACATTCTTTACATTCATTATTCATTGTATGATATTGACATTGTCCATTGTTCTGTGTTTATGAGTGATTATTGAGTGCATGCTTCTGTTCTTCTTTGCAAATATTCTTGAGAGTTTGATTGTGAGATTGTTATAGTTGCTAGATCCCTATGGATTATCACAATATGTATATGTTCTTTTATTAAATAGTTTTTGCGGGGTTGGATCTCCTTCTTTGGACAAATATTTGTCTTGATCTCTGCAATTATTCTCTGTGAATCAATCTCATACTTTTGACAAAGACTCGGGTTGATTAACCTCTACGTATATTATGTTATTACAGAGTTTGCATTGGCTGACCTTAGTAATTTCTTTTCATTGATAAAATCTTGCATTGAAAAATATCTATATCCTTTTTTTTCTTAACAAAAATTATTTTCAAGCGGCGTATGACTTGACAAAGAATCATATGAGCGGTTCCTCGCATTTCACTCACTTTATGAAAGATTTATTTGGTTATTTGCACAACCATCAATATCCTCATCATATCATTCTATATTTTATCTATACCAAACCTATTTAATATTTTATGTTAGTGCCTCCATTTCACCCTAGGTTAATGTCATCTAGTCGTGGTTCAAGTCAAACAACAAATTGGTTTTATTGGTGCGTGATATTAATTCTTTCACTTTTAGTTCCTTCATTAATTTATTTTCAATGGATTGAAGCTTTGAGAATGTTGATTCTGTTTAGTTATATACAATACAATGTTTCCATACTTCACAGCTCTGCAATTCATTTCGTATGGGTTGAAAGTAATTTTTTTTTTCCTATATGACTTTCAATCCCATCAGTGATTCAATCGAGATGGAGATAGATCAATGGCCTAAGTATGCTCGGAGAAAATAACTTTTGTTAATGAAGAATTTTTTTTCTTTTAAAACAAAAAAATATAGAAATGGCCAACGACCGTAGTCCACATCTAGTCCTTCCACGATCTTACATGTTATGCTGATTAATTAGTTTAACCGCTAACTGGAATGTTTATGCAGTTAAATCTGCTTACTTCTGTTCTTGACTTGAGCTCAGAATATTTCAATCTCATTGTTGGAAAAATAGAACAAATTACCTATAAATTTAATGCTTTATATATTATAGCTATAGAGTAGGATTTTGAATTATTTGTTTTATTGAGATAACTTGGAGTATATTGAATATATATTGCAACTTCCTTTAGCTATTCATGGTTACATTTATGTACTTGGAATTTTAGGACTTAGTAAGGTGTATATATATTCTTAGGGAAAATAATTATTATATAGGTCTCACATATTGTGAAGTTGGATGAGGTTTATATGTTAAAGATATTATAACTCATAAAAAAATTGAAACATGTTGAACAATGTTTTAAAAGTATACATACGTGGTTACACTTGTGTATAACGATAAATGGATTAAAATTTGGTATATGCGGTTGGTACTTGAGCTTCATAATTATTGCAAGTGTAAATTATTATTATTGAATTATAAGGAGGACTTCATATATTGTAACTTGTGGGTTGAAAAATATCCCATACATACATATATATATATATGGTAATTTATTGTTAAATGACACATGGATGGATAAAGTCTTGTATAAGTATATTTGATCACTAATGCTCATGTGTATTCTGACTAGTAAACAATGATGTTATTGAAAAAGCTAGATATTTTTCTTTTGGTATCAAAAATAATGTAGGATACCTTTCTTACTAAGCATAATACATGTTTCAAAATTTCCATAAAATTTGGATATATTTTTAAGGTCGTTACATGTGGTATCAAAGCTTAGATTACGACACTTGGCCTTATGGTGTCCATTAAGTGCTATGAGAAAACTAATTTTGTTTATCTCTTGTTCTTCTTTCATGCATAGAAGAAATTTTTTGTTAATAAACTGCAGGAAGAATTGTCGGAAGAAGATCCCCTACTTGACCTATTTGGGTTGAGCTTAATGATTAGAATAACAATGTTAATAATGAGATTTTACAAATAGTAAGAGACTTAGAAGTCAAATTCATGAACTTTAATACTCAACATGAAAGGGCACTGAGAACCCATGAAGACTTAAATGAAGCCTTACTGTCTAAACTGAATGAGATAACTAATGATAAGAATAAAAAGAAATACAAACAAGAAAAATCATCCCCTAAGTGTCCTTGTTTTGATGAAAGCCCTATATCTAGTTAATAAGAAGATTCTAGTGATAGCTTTGAGGGCCGACAAAGGAAGAAGAGAAAATATAAAGGAGATAATAGAAGAATTAAAAAAAAAAAAAATCTCCTACCTTTGATGGTGAAGTCAAAAATGGAGAAGAAGTTGAGGCTTGGCTCTCTGGGATGAAGAATTACTTTATTATGTACAATTATTCCAAATGGCCATCTTCAGTCTAGTTGGAAAGGCTAATATTTGGTGGTAGTATTAAAAAATATGAAAAAGAATCAACGATAGAAAAGTAAGTTGGAACTGGTTTAAAAATGAATTTAAAAGGGAATACCTCTCATAATATTACTATGAGGGGAAATCAAAGAGTTTTATGATCTAAGACTAGGATTAATGTATATGCATGACTTCTGTACTAAATTTTTATCCTTTTTAATATATGTGCCTTACCTAAATGAAGAAAAACTTAAAATTTAGAGATTTCTAGGCTACTTACCTAGCTTTTATAAAGACACACTAGAGTTTGATGAACCAAAAAATTTATATGAAGCAATGAGGAAGGCCAAATTAAATTATGATCAATCAAAGACTACAAATGTAAATCCTTATATTCTCAAGAAAAGATAAGGGAATAATTTAAAAAAAGAGAGAATTCAAACCTTTCAATAGACATAATAATTTCTAGAGGAATACTTTTAAGGATAGACAACAAACAATAAGAACTCAGTATAAACAACCAATAAGAACTGCTAAGTATAAAGATAGTCTCTTTAATAATAAGAAAGTGTTAGGATATTTCAATACTCCATCTTTGTCCTACTTAGCATTATTTATTTTTTCCAGTTGTTGATGATGTCATTTTCCCCTCCTCATGTGCAAATGTCATCCAGGATCCATATACCACCTTCTGATCCCTGAATGCCTCATTTTAGGACCAATTCAGTTAGTTTCTTATTTTATAGGAACCGGCTGAGTGTTCCAGTGCAGTCCACCTGAGTTAGCTTACTCTTGTGAGGGGTTCGAGCTCTGGATGCCACTAATTGTGTCCTCATACGCCCATTTTTGATTGACATGCATGGAAAAATGACTATTGCACCATCCTTAGTCAGTTAACTGATTGTGACTTTAGTTAGCTGAGTTTAGGTTCAGTTTAGTTGAGTTTGAGTCTTCTGGAGCACTCCAGTGGTGATAATCCCTAAGTTGGACCAACTGAGGTTCGAATTATTTTTCATGCCTGGAGTTCTGTCGATTGTATTATCATTATTCATTATACTGATAATTGAGTAGTGTGACATTATTTTGCTTCTATTTGAGTTCTATTGCATAGTTATTCTTTTGCTCTTTTTTACTGCAGTTTTCACTATTATTTAACTTTTCTACTCATTTTTTCTTTGTGAGGTATCCTCCACTCTTAGATCTGCTGTGACATAGAATTTCACATGGTATCAGAGCCATAGAGTGAATAGGTTGAGTATCTACTTTCAGTAGTGCACCATAAGCCTCTGGATTTCCATAGCAAATCCTGGTGCCATTGCATTGAATTCATTGGAGAAATCCAATGAGGTCTAGCTAGGTGTGAAGGATCCGGATAAAAGTGCCTACTATCCTAAAGAAGAGCTCAGTAGTAGTATACCTCCTTATTGAGATTGTTTTGTAGGTGATTAGAATTTTTTGAGTGCAATAGTAGTTGCAGCAGTTTTCTATAGTTGCGTCAGTTTTTGCAGTTGCAGCAGTAGATATTTTTCATTGTTTTTTACGGTATTTTACAACAAATTCCATGAATATGAAAGCAATTCCTCCTCTCTCTCCATTCAGCTATGATGAGTGGAAACCAAGTATGATACCATATCTAAAGATACCGAGTCTTTTTGATATGTGTATTGGTGTCATGAGAGATTTTGCTTCCTATGAAGAGGAGAATGATTGGCTAAATTACTGTGACAGAGCCTTTGGAGCAATGTGTATTTGTATTTCTCCTAGTATGCACTACCTCATTGAAACTGATGAATATCCAAGTGATCTATGGGCCCAACTGGACAAAGCATTTGGCAAGAAGAATGAAGAGATTGGTGCAAATTATTTGGATAAAAATCCTAGTGATCCCTCCTTAAGTGTTCTCTCTAATTATGTCTCGGCCTCAATCATATATCATGATGAAGTTGTTCAAGATGAAGAAGAAGCTGTAGATTCCACACTCATGTTCTCACTATCTTCTATTTCAAATTTTGAGCAAGATAAGCCAGCTCATTCTCTATAATATGAAGAGGTTCTTAAATCCTCTCTTTCACATGAGTCTGCCGGTGTGAAGAAGGATGACCTATCGAATGTTTTGGAGGTTAAGTCAGAGTTTGGAGGTGATGCATTCACCCTCCTTGATCACATGCTTCCTATGTACTTCTATTCGATCATTGGCACATGTTATCAGAGTTTCATTGAAGATGGATGACACTACCATTCGCTTGGTTTCAAGTCTCAGGAATATTTTGGTGATTTTGGCTTTGATCTCACCCCTACTTGTTCAAAGGAGATCACAAGAAAACATCTATCAATTCTCAGAGCTGATTTGAAGTCCAAGCCACCACCATCATGTCATAGTTCATTTGGTTATGATCTCACCTATGTTGGTTCAAACTAGATATCAAAGAAATATCTACATATTCATGTAGTTGATTCTACCTCAGTTGGGTCGAATTACAGGTTCCATGATGATATTCACATTTTTGGATTTGTTCTCACCATGTTCGGTCTATTGAGCAAGTTCAGAAAGCCTCCATATTTGCTTGCATCCACTGAAGGAGAATACAAGAACATGTTTTTGGAGAATGATCCACTTCTTCCTAAGAGGAAGATAACTCCATATATATGATCAAACATCACACCTACTTGAGTTTGGAGCAATTAATCTTTTGGTGTGTTTCAATCCATTTTGAGGGGGGGTTTTCCCATGAGGTTTTTCCCATTTCCTTGGTTCATGGATTGTTCTTTATTTTTTATCATTTATTTGATTGTATGGGTGACCTTTGGTCTCAGTAACCAAGGCCCGAGATGCAAAAGTATGGATTAAGGGGGGGTGTTAGGATTTTTTAATACTCCATCCTTGTCCTACCTAGCATTGTCTATTTTTCCTAGTTGTTGATGAGTTCATTTTCCCCCTAGTGGTGTGCAGATGTCATCCAGGATGAATATACCACCTTCTGAGCCCTGCATGCATCATTTTAGGACCACTTCAATCAATTCCCTATTTTATAGGAAATAATTGAGTGTTCTAGTGCATTCCACCTGAGTTAGCTAAGTCTTGTGGGGGGTTGGAGCTCCAGATGCCATTGATTGTGGCCTCATGCCCCCATTTATGATTTACATGCATAAAAAACTCACTATTGCACCCTCCTTAGTCATTTAACTGATTGTGACTTCATTTAGCTGAGTTTAGGTTCAGTTTAGTTGAGTTTGAGTCTTCTGGAGCACTCGAGTGGTGATGATCCCTATGCTAGACCAACTGAGGTTCGAATTCTTCTGCATGATTGGAATTCTCTCCATTGTCTTATCATTGTTCATTATAATGATAATTGAGTAGTGTGACATTATTCTGCTTCTATGTGATTTCTGCTACATAGTTATTCTTCTGCTCTTTTTTACTTTAGTTTTCACTCGTATTCAACTTTTCTGCTCATTTTTTCTTTCTAAGGTATCCTCTGCTCTTGGATCTACTGCGACATAGAATTTCAAAGAAAGAAGAAATAAAAAGAGAACCCTTATAGTGTTGGGGCTATGGGGTGATTCATTTCTATCAGGATTGTCCTCATAAGAAGGATAATGGGAATATTCACACTATCCAGGAAGTTGCAATAGTTGGAGAGGTTTCTCGGAACATACCGCAGATTAGCGCCGCCTTGGACAATCATCAAGCATTTTATCAACCTTCCATGATCAAGGTAGATGGTAAGATCTTTCACAAACCTATTTATATATAAATTGATTCCAGATCTACTTTAAGTTACATTTCTCCTAAGCTAGTAGATTTATGTAAAATAAAAAAACATGATTTTCAAAAGTCGTGGTTAGTACAATTAGACACAAGGACAAAAACAAATGTAACCAACTTTATTTTTAGTCATGAAGTTCATATGCAAAATTTGATTACAAAAGCATATTTGAATATTTTTCCATTAGGATCTTATGATGTATTAATTGGCATGGATTGGCTATAAAAACATAGAGTTGTGTTAAATTGCTTTGAGAAAACTTTTAATTGTATTGATGAAAATAGTGAAAGTAAAATTGTTAGAGGGGTTCCAAGAAAGGTTCTTACTAGGAAAACATCTTATTTGCAAATGAATAAGTGTGCTAGGAAATGGTGTAGGTTGTTTGCTGCACACATCACTGAAACTAATGATTTTAAACCAAAACCTAGTTTAGAGGATTTTCCTCTTTTAAATGAATTTAAAGATGTTTTTCCAGAAGAGATACATGGAATTCCTCTAAGGAGGGATATTTAATTTACCATTGAGTTGGTACAAAGAGCGGTACCTGCCTCAAAGGATTATCTAATGAACACAACTAAGTTGGTAGAATTAAAATTACAATTCCAAGAATTAATAGATAAGGAATATATAAGACTGAGTGTGTCTTCCCGGGGAGCACCATTCTTGTTTGTTAAAAATAATGATGGCACACTAAGGATTTGCATTGATTACAGACAATTAAATAAAATGACAATTAAAAATAGATACCATATCCCCCGCATAGATGACATATTTGATCAAGTATGGGTAGCAACAGTATTCTCTAAGATTGACTTAAGGTCTGGGTACAATCAAATAAGAATTAAGGATGAGGATGTTCATAAAAACACATTTAGAACAAGGTACATGCATTACAATTTCTTGGCTGTACCATTTGTCTTGACGAATGCTCCGACCACGTTCATGTGTTTGATGAACAATGTTCTCCATATATACTTAGATAAGTTTGTAATAGTATTTATTGATTAATTCTAAAAATGTGGAAGAGCACCAAGAAAATTTAAAGTTGGTATTAGAAACCTTAAGAGAACATAAAATATATGCAAGGTTTAGTAAATGTGATTTATTTCAAGATAAAATTCAACAATTAGGCCATGTAATATCTAAGGAAGGCATTTATGTACAGCCAGATAAAATCAAGGAGATCATTGATTGGCCAGTTCCTAAGGATGTAACTAGGATTCGATCCTTTATGGGGATCACAGGTTATTACCGTAGGTTCATTGAGGGATTCTCTAGAATTTATTACCCGATAAATTCACTTCAAAATAAAATAACTAAGTTCATATGGTCTAATAAATGTCAAGAAAGATTTGAAAATCTTAAAAACACTTGCTAACCACCGCACCTATTCTAAGAATAGCAGATCTGTACAAGCACTTCATTGTATGTATAGATGCCTGCTTAGAAGGATTAGATGCGGTGCTATTGCAAGAGGATCATGTAATAAGATATGAGTCAAGAAAACTTAAACAACATGAACGTAACTATGCGACACATGACCTAGAAGTAGATGTTATAATACATGCATTAAGTATGTGGAGACACTAGTTAATAGGAATAAAATTAACTTTAATGTCTGATAATATAAGCTTTGATCAACAAAGTTTAAATGCTCGTTAAGCAAGGTTTCTAGCCTTCTTGGGTGAGTATGATTTTGAAATAAAACACATTAAATGGTGGAAGATGCCCTGAGTAGGAATGCCATTCCACATTGTTCGACTTCTTTTAGCAGTTATAAGAAAAATATTGAAGATTTGATAAAATATGCAACAAAAAATGATGAATAATACCTAAAAAATAAATAATAATTAGAAAATGATGTTAATGGAAATGAATCCTCAGCTTACTCCATAAGGTTAGAAGACTTATTAGTTTATAAAAATCGGTTATACATACCTAATTTGGAAGAAGTTAAACAATTAATCATGAATGAGTTACATAAGAAACCGTATTCCGGACACCCATGATACCAAAAGATGATAACAAAGCTAAGAAGAAGTTATTATTGGCCTAGCATGAAGAATGATGCTGCAAATTACCATAGCTAGATGCATTGAATGTCAACAAGTAAAAACAGAACATCAACATCATGTCGGGTTACTCCATCCCTTACTTATTCCAGAATGGAAGTGGGATATAATAAGTATGGAATTTATAACAGGATTACCTAAAATGAATAAACAACATGAGTCAAGAATGGTAGTTGTTGATAAGTTAAGTAAAGATGCACACTTCAAACCTGTGAAATCTACTTTTAAATCCATTAACATAGATGATATTTTTATGAAAGAAATATTATGTTTGCATGGTATCTCGAAAGTTGTGATTTCTGATAGTGATGCAAAATTTACAAGTAATTTTTTGAAATCCTTGTTTAAAGGTCTAGATACACAACTGAATTTTAGTAATGCTTATCATCCTCAAACGGATGGGAAAATTGAAAGAACTAATGAAGTGTTAGAATATATGCTATGAATTTATGTAATGGATAAATGAGGTAAATGGGAGGAATATTCACATTTAGTAGAATTTTCTTATAATAACGAGTATCAAGATCCATTAAAGATGAGTCCATTTGAAGTCTTGTATGCTGGAAAGTGACACACTCTTCTATCTTGGGATAACCCTTTTGACAAGATTTCTCTAGGACCTAACATGTTAAAGGAGATGGAACATATGGTGAAAGAAGTGCAACAAAACTTAAAGGTTTCCTAGGATCGATAGAAGAGTTATGCAGATTTAAAAAGAACTCCAAGAGAGTTCGACATTGGTGATCATGTATATCTAAAGGTAAAGCCAAAGAAGAGTACTTTGAGCTTTGGAAGATGTTCCAAGCTGACACCCATGTATTGTGTACCTTTTGAAGTGTTAGCTAAGATAGGGACAGAAACCTATCAAATTTCTCTTCCCCCTAATATAAAAGCGCACGATGTATTTCAGGTTTCATTATTAAAAAAATATGTGCATGATACTACTCATGTAATTTATTGGAATGTGATTCAAGTAGAATCAGAGGGTGAGTTCCTGACTGAACCTTTCTGCATCCTAGACAAGAAGGAACATATGCTACGGAATTGAGCCATCGTTCAAATAAAAGTGCAATGGAAGCACTTCATCCCTAAAGAGGCAACTTGGGAAATGGAAGATAAAATGTGAAAAGCATATCCCTCCATGTTCCAAATGAGCAAGAGAGCTCTGAATAAATAACATCGAGGACACTGTTAAGAATAGGGGGTGAGAAATATGATATCCCCCCAAAAAAATTATTTAATTTTAATTTTGATTTAATATTTGTACAAATTATTTTGATGTTAGAGTTATCTAAATCTAAAAAAAAACACAAAGTGACACTTTGCACAAACAAAATATTTTTATTATTAAATAAAATAAAAAGGTACGTGGAGAGTTCAGCTAAATGAGGGGAAAACACCATGGCACAAAGAACATGCGTAAGCAAGCAAGAGAGATCTTTACCAATCAAATCCAATCTAAAACTCAACTATCACACAAGATCTTAAATCATAGGGATTGATGGATTGATTGAAGATTTGATTGGGATGGTACAAGAACTCGAAAAAACTATATATAATAGTGCATTGAGATAGCATGGGGACACCATGTTATGCATGGAGGAACTGGTTGAGTGTCCTCTCTTTTCATAAGTCCATCATTGCTTGTTACGGACTCTAAGAGAGAAAATGCCACATGGAAGTGTGCTTAGCATTCTAGTGCATGGTGGTTATCTAGCTCAGGGCTGGAGCTAGGAAAACAAATGAGTTGCTCTCTCCTATGGTTTGGAGGAGTTCACTCTTCAAGTATCTTTCCAGATTTTATTTAGGTAAGTAATTCAATGATTATAGTTATGAGAATACATGCATGCTCGATCCTGAGTGATAATTGTTCGGGTTTAAAAGAATTTGTTTGTATTGATAAACTCCTTCTAGTAAATGATGTTTAATAGTTATTTGTTTTACGATTTAAATCACATATTAGGAATTAATTAATGGGTTGTGAACATGTATATGAATATGTATATCTTCTCTAGTTTCATAAGGAAATGTGGATTCATGTTACTGTTTTCTATTTGTCCCTAAAGAAGATTTGTATTTAGTATATACGAAGATTGGTTTAGGACCTGGATCCTTTATAGTTTGATCTCGATATGTAAGCTTTGTACAGATTGTGATCTTCTTTTGACCTCTGCGTATATATGATACCTTGAAAGGCGTGAATAGAATGGGTGATCTCCTAATAGGATATTCAATTCATACCCTTTGCAAATGTCGTGTTACCTTATTGGTTTGTTGATTGCTCCATACCTTTTTTTTGTATTCATGCTTCTAATAGAGATTAGTGTCGGTTGATCTTTGGATTTAATGAGTTTTGTGCTGAGCTAAATTAGATCTCATTCTTCTTGAACGAGATTCGTATGGATTGATATTTGCATTTAATATTTTATTTTTAGATTCTCGTGTGGATCGAACTCATTCCTTTGATAGAGAATGATCTCTGTATATGTTCTTGTCGATCTCTTTTTTTTATCGTATGGGTTGATATTTGTGTTTAATGTTTTATTTATAGACTTTCATGTGGATCGAACTCATTCCGTTGACAGGGAATGATCTCTGTATATGTTCTTTTATTTATTGATTTTTTGTTCTGGTCGATCTCTTTCATTTTATCGTATGGATCGATCTTTGCGTATAATATTTTATTTATGGACTTTCGTGTGGATCGAACTCATTCATTTTACAGAGAATGATCTCTATATATATTATATTTTATTACATATGTTTTGTGGGGTTCGATCTCCTTCTGTGGACAAATATTTTTGTTGATCTCTGCAATTATTCTCTTAATTACATATTTTGTGTGAATCAATCTCATACTTTTGACAGGGACTTAGGTTGATTAACCTTTGCGTATATTCTTTTATTACAGAGTTTGTGTTTGTTGACCTCAGTAATTTATTTTCCTTGACAAAAGATTGCATTGACTAATATCCATATCCTTTTGTTTTTAACAAAAAAATGGAGTTAATTATTTTAATGTGGCGTCTGACCTGACAAGTAATCGTATGAACGATTCCTTGTGT
This sequence comes from Larix kaempferi, assembly GCA_027924585.1. Taxonomy (NCBI): domain Eukaryota; kingdom Viridiplantae; phylum Streptophyta; class Pinopsida; order Pinales; family Pinaceae; genus Larix; species Larix kaempferi. The sequence goes on from BSBM01001381.1 coordinate 3,016,227, forward strand.
TTCACTCACTCTATGAAAGAGTTATTTTGTTATTTGCATGACCCTCAATATCCTCAGCATATGAGTGTATATTTTCTCTGTAGAAGACCTATTTAATATTTTGTGTTAGTGCCTCCTTTTAACCCTCGGTTAATGTCAGATAGTCGTGGTTCAAGCTAAACATCCAACCGGTTTCATTGGCGCATGATGTTAAATCTTTTACTTCCAGTTCCCTCATTGACTGATTTTGGCTGGATTGAAGCTTTGAGAAATCTGATTTTATTTAGTTATATCCAATACAATGTTTCCACACTTCACATCTCTACAATTCATTTGGTATGGGTTGAAAGTATTTTTTTTTCCTGTATGCCTTTCAATCCCATCTGCAATTCGATCGAGATGGAGATACATCAGCGGCCTCAGTACGTTCAGAGAAAAGAACTTGTGTTAATGAAGAATTTGTTTTCTTTTAAAACAAAAAAATATAGAAATGTCCAAGGACTGTAGTCCACGTCTTGTCCTTCCACGATCTTAGCTGTTTTGCCGATTAATTAGTTTAACAGCTAACTGGACTGTCTATGCAGTTAACTCTGCTGAGGGCTCAGAAGATTTCAATTTGATTGTTGGGAAAATCGAACTAAATTAGGATTTTGAATTATTTGGTTTATTGAGATAATTTGGAGTATATTGAATATATATATATTGGAACTTCCTTTAGCTATTCATGGTTACATATATGTACTTGGAATTTTAGGACATAGTAAGGTCTATACATATTCTTAGGGGAAATAATTATTATATAGGTATCACATTTTGTGAACTTGGATTAGGGTTATATGTTAAAAATATTATAACTTATAAAAAGAATTGAAACATGTTGAACAATATTTTAAAAGTATACATATATGGTTACAATTGTGTATAACGATAAATGGATTAAAATTGTGTATATGTGGTTGGTACTTAAGCTTCATCATTGTTGCAGTTGTAAATTATTATTATTGAATTATAAGGAGAACTTCATATATTGTAACTTATGGGTTGAAAAATATCCTATATATATTGTAATTTATGGTTAAATGACATATAGATGGATAAAGTCTTGTATAAGTATATTTTATCATTAAAGCTCATGTATATTCTAACTAGTAAACAATAACGTTATTGAAAATGCCACATATTTTTATTTTGGTATTAAAATTAATGTAGGATACCTTTCTTACTAAGCATAATAAAAGTTTCAATATTTCCATAAAATTTTGAAATAATTTTAACGTTGTTCCATCTACTCCTTTTCAACACCTTATAGGGACCATAGTATTTGGGTGCTAATTTATTTTCCTTCTTTTACTACTTGATGGAAATCTATTTGTATAGCTATAGCCTCAAAAACACTCAATCCACCACTTCAAATTTCCCTTCACTACGATGTTAATTTGCTCGTTTCATCCTATTTTATGAAATAACCAAGTTATCTTTCAATATTTAGAGAACGTTATCTATGTTATCCTCCAATGCTTGAGCATTCACTTTCTCTTTCAAGGATGATGTGATGGAGGGAGGATGATAGTCAAAATGTTCCATAAATGGTGACATTTGTTTTGAAGTATGGAAATATGTGTTTTACCATCATTCTATTAAGGAAACCACTTGAGCCATTATGTTTTTTTTATCATATGAAAATCAATAGAGATACCCTTTTAGGAATTTATTCAGAATCTCAAGTTTCCTGGATCATATTGAGGATGATAAGAGCAGCTGTGATCCAACTACGTACCAAGCAATAAAATATTTCCTTCCAAAAATTACCGTTGCAAATTGGATCTCTCACTTACAATAACCTTGGGGATTCCATGTAGCTTCTTAATGGTTTCCATGAATTTTACAAGTAATGTACTTTCTTTAAAAGGATGAGAAAGAGAGAAAAAATGGACATACTTTCTGAGTCAATATACTACTACCATGATTATAGTGTTTCCTTCTCATTTTTTTAAATCTATGAAAAAATCTATTGAGAACTCTTGCCAATTTTTACTTGGTATGGCTAATGGTTGTTAAATACCTGGTGTCTTGATTGTGTCTTATTTGTTTTGTTAGAAAAAAAAACACTCTAACACAAGCTTTTGGATATCAGTTTTAAGGCCATCCCAGAAAAATCTTTCTCGATCATGTGGTAACTTTTCAAGAACACTAAATGTCCTCCCATGGGAGATGTGTGCAATTCTAAAAGGAGTTTCTTTTCGACTTGATAATTCTTACATTAATATAGTTCTATCCTAGTACCATAGTGAATGATTTGAAACACAAAAATTTATTTAGTGAACTAGGGTCCTGTTGTTGTTGTTGAATAATTATCTCACATGCCTTATAATCATATTTCAATTCCATCCTTTATTATTCCATGCAATCATATTGTATAATGGAATAGCACAAACTAAGCCCTCCATGTCATATTATTTTCTTGAAAGTGCTCCTTCCACCACATTCTATTTTCCTTTTTTTCTAGATAATTTCAAAGTCATAAATCATATTTGTAACCCATTTTACTTCCATTTTGAAGAAAATCGTTCTTCCAATAAGTACTTAAGACTATTATGATATGTTAATACCATGATGTGTTTTCTTATTAGGTAAGGTTGTCATTTCTTAATTTCATGTTGTATGCCCAACATTTCCTTTTCTTAAATTGGGTTTTGTAAGTTTTTTCCTTTAAGTTGACAAGTTTCAAAGGAAATCGACCTTCCTTCTTGCATTAAAACTACACCAATGCCATTCATTGAGACATCACATTCCATGATACATGTTTTTGTGAATTTAGGAATAATACAAAAGTTGTGCGCATAGACCCTTTAAGTTTTTCATAATATTTGGTTGCTTCTTGAGTCGAAGATAATTCCTCTTTTTTAAATAACCTTGTTAGAGGTGTTTCTATTTGACCATAATTCTTGATGAACTTATGGTAGTATCCTTTCAGTTTTATGAATTCTCCAAGATTTTTCAAGGTTTTAGGAATTCACTACTCCATCATAGCCTTATTTTTTCTAAGGTCCACTTTCATTCCTTTATGAGATACATTATAACCCAAATATTCCACTTATTGATACCCAAAGGTACATTTAGAACCTTTGGCATATATTTCATGTTCCTGCAATAATTGTAAGACCATGTCAACATGTTTTACATCCTCTTCCCAACATTTTCTATAGAATAGTATATCATCAAAAAATACTAACACAATTTTCTAAGGGTTTAAAAATAGAATTGATCAAGCTTTGAAATGTGGAAGGTGCATTCGTAAGGAAAAATGGCATCACCAAAAATTCATGATGAGCTTTATGTGTTTTGAAGCTTGTTTCCAGATTGTCTCCTTTCCTCAGTTTGATTTGATGATATCCAAAATGGAGAAACAATTTGGAAAAAATATTTCTCCATATAATTCATCTAATAATTCAATAATGATAGGAATATGAAACTTATATTTATTGGGCATCTTATTTATCTCTCTATAATATAGACACATATGCCATGAACCTTCCATTTTTTTAACCATTACCACCAGTGAAGACAAATAATTTTGTCTAGTTGGAATGACGCTTGCATCTAACATTTCTTGAACCATATTTTCAATCTCACATTTTGTGCATATGGGTACCTATATAGTCTAATGTTAGGTGGTACACTTCTTGGTTACATGCGAATAGCATGGTCATGATCGTGAGTAGTTGGAATAAATTTAGGCATATCTCCAAATAACTTGGAATGGTTGTCAATAACTTGTTGGAGATCCATTGGCATAGGTGGTATAGATGCTTGAACACCTAGTGATCACAATTGGGAAATTACTTGATGGTGTCCCTTTTTAGCTATTTTGTGATGTTGTTAGAGATTATTACTTTAGAGGGTTTCCCTAGAATACCTATGAGTTCAATTTCCTTTCCTTCTGAAGAGAATCTCATGAAAAAATCCTAAAAAATAAGATTCACTATCCCTAATGATTACAACCACTAGAATAGGGAAATTTTTAGGGGCGAAATTTCACCAATTGGCTATTTTTGGGGCTCTTTTTCAAAACATAAATTCACTATTTGGTCATTTACTGTCTCTAATATCACCTATATTTACATAAAATATGTTTTTTTATCATAATATTCGCCAAAATTGACAAGTTTAGGTAGTAAATTGTATGTTTCATATTTAATATTCGCCTACCTATCTATATTTATGTTTTTTTCAATCCAAAATAATCGCCTATAATACTATACTTAAGTATAATATTAGAATCCTAAAAAAATACCCTACACTGGACCCCTTGTAAAGGAATATTTTATGAGCGAAATTTATCCCATGAAAAATTCTTTTATGTTTTATCCCAAAAAAGATCTGCTAATTTCTATTTTTTCTAAAATGATTTCCCAAATTCGATGGCATAATTGTTTTTACTCTAAAAATCGCAAAAATTGTCCAAAAACTATACAAAGTCCTTCGAAATTGAATATTTTTATAAAAAATTAACAAACATTTTATGGTTGAAAATTTAAGAATTAGTAAGATTCCCCGAGGTCTGTACTATTTAAGAAATTTATGGATACTTAAAGTTTTCCTTGTCCTTAGCACGCCATCAACACCACCCATTTGGAATGCAATCATTGGACTACCCAATTAATGTTGCCACATAGTAATGTTAATGTTATGGTACTTACATAAACAATTTATGGTACATCCATCTACAATCATTAATTGGAATTCAGGTGTTCGATATAAAAAAAATATTGTAAGTTTGAAATTAATGAAGTTATGGTTACTACCAAAATCAATCAACACTGGTACCTTTTTATTTTTAATATATCCTTATATCTTGAGAGTTTGAGGAATGATAATGCAAACCAATGCATGGATACGTATGGTAGGTGTAGTATCTTCTAGGTATACCTTTTGATATTTTTTCAGTTCTGGATATTCTTCCCCTTCATATTCTATGTAGAATAATTCATATTTTTCCATTATTTTAGCATAGAATATTTCTCATTTTTAAAATCGATTTAGAGGCTATTACTTCTATTGTTATAAACCATTTAATTAACTTAAAGAATACATATTATGTAGTTTTAAATGGCTATCAAATTGCTTCCCAATTCTAAAATTATCTCTAGTAATTTGGCCTTGTTCATGATTGGCAAAGTCAACGTTAGAACAAGATCTAAATTGGTTAAGTAGAACACATTTTCGAGGCTGCTATTTTAGATTTGGCATGAAATTTTCATTTATACTTTAGATTCCCGTTATTTCAATTTCACAAACTTTTAAAGGGATTAAAGTATCATTAAGTTGTTGGTTGCAACATAAGCTATTTTACTGAATTTATAAAATCACTCCAGTTTCCACTTTAGATATAAACATTACACGGGATGAATTCACTATTGAGAATGGTTAACATTCTCATGTCATTAACTTATATAACTTATAATTAGATCTAATTATTGGCAATCTATTGCTTTCATCCACTTTTCACTTTCACATATTTTTAATATTTTAAGCAGTATTTTATTTCAATATGCTATCTCATATTTGGAATTTCAAGCACTCTTAATACATATTACTTTCTTTGAAATTTTGAAAACACCATAAATTATAAATTTGGGTTAACATTTCGAATTTATTGATTTGAATTTCTTCTTAAAATATTTGCATAAAAGAAATTCAATTGCAACAACTCTTAAGGATTTACTTATATTTGGCTATTACAGCTCTCTCTACAAATGTGGAACCAATGTGCAATATTCTCGTGAGTATGTATTTACTTTCTTAATTGTCCTTAAAACCTCTTGCATGATTTCTTTAAATTCCAACATATTTCAATCAACTACAAGCACATTTCACATCCGTCATAGTTGATGTTTTGAGATCTACATACAAATTTAAAATACTGTTAAATCATTGAATACTTAGTTTCCCTAAGAAATCCATCCCTTGTTATTGGATCTTCATCCAAGTCATTAAAGTGAAGAGAAGTTGTTGTTTGGGTAACATTGGAAGCACTTCTATAGTTGCACATAGAAAAACCCTTGTGAAGACCTTGTACTTTATGCGTGCTGGGCTTTTTGGAAACGGGCCTTAAAGTGTACAATTCATCATTAAAACATAAGGGTGTTGAAATATTTTTGAGTGATTAATCCAACTTTTGAGTTGGTTTATTGGGAAAAATGGAATAAAACATAATTATGCAACAAGTACTTTTAAAGGAGAGAAATCTCCCCACATTGATTTACTCTTACTTGAAATATTTAGGCATCTATAGTAAATTGAAACAAGAATTAATTATAGGAAATTTCACAACAAATAAAGAAATACACCTTACAATGAAAATATGGAATTAAACCTCATGTCTTCATTAATTAACAAGGGAGCTCCATAAAAATCCAACTCCTAAGGTCCAATGCTTAATTACTTATCTAACTCCTAATTCCCAACTCCTAAATCACCATGCAAATAATGGAAAGAAAACTCCTTTATATGGGAGGAGTTAGATCTCTATTACAATCAAATATAACTATTTTTCTAACCAATTCCTTGACAAAACCAACAATACTAAAAAAATGGAGTTATTGAGGCCTTTGCTTAGTCAAGGTATTCATTTCCTCGAGGATAATTTTCTCGAGTAGAAGAATTAATAAAATATTACAAGGGAATCTCCAAGAGAGGTGGTGCGCTAGAAAAATAGGCCCCTTTTAGCAAGGCAAAGCTTCAAGAAACAATACAATGTCCTTATGTGCCCTTCAATATGCTTTGACATGGAATAAGTAAAATCATGTTTGTTCGAGTAATGACCGCATTGTTTTGACTCACCAATAATAAAATTATGAGGTGGTTATAGCCTCCCCATATCCACCTTCCAAGAAGAGTGAGAGCTAATTGACTTTGAACTATTTCACGTAATGTGAAAGGCATGGACATGACCCATCAAGGATGCAAGTGGATGTCCTAGAGGAGCACATCACCTAATGTGTCTTAGAGAAATGTGTAAATGCATGGGTGAGTGTAATGCATGAAGGGGCATGGTAAAAAACCCTAGGGTGCATGCATAACCAACCCCACAAACTATGTGCATGCTAACAAAAATTCTTAATACATGTACCAAGGGTGGGACAAGTTAAAAGGATAAATTGGCTTGTGTGAACAAGACTGATATTAGGCCAAAAAAATAACTGAAGAAGGCACACTTAAATATTATTATTTGAATATATTGCCTCAAAATGTGTGCCAAAATCGGGGTGCTATCCTAAAATGTGTATCATATGACTTAAAGTTGCAATCCTTAGTGATTGATTGGATTACAACTTAGAGAATGAGGATTTAAACCCTAATCAAAACTTTAAGACAAACTAATGCAATTCTCAACCTAAGTTTTGGGTTTAATTAATCATTAAATTAAAATATCCCAAATTGGTTTCACATTGGAAATGATGAAAAATTAGAATATGAAAAAATGAAGGGTTAATATGAAATGAAACTTGGGGAAATGTAATAAAAAATGTGTCACGTCCCCTTTAGGAAAGGGAAAGTCATGAAGTGTAAGTGTAATATGGATTTTTGCTACGTAAAAAGTGAAAATATGCAGATTACCTAGGTAAGTGGATTGAAATGTGATGACATGTAAATGATACTGAGAAAACACTATGAAAATGCACCACCATTGTAATGCCCACCTCGGTACATTGATTGACCGTAGACTTAAGGGCACTTACCAAGTAACTCAACGGAATAAAATTTAGTAATTCGTCCCTTGAATATTGAAAATGCTGGAATGACTGAAGAATGCATGATGGTTTGCATGACAATAAATGATAAATGAAAACGACGCAATGAACGATAGTTATAGAAATTGATACTTTACTTAATAAATGAATGCTCTGCTTAATGATTTGCGAATTTACGAAATGAATGATGACGGGATGTTAGATATGCTCAACTGATTGAGATAGAATGACTGAATGTTAGATATGCTCGACTGATTGAGATAGAATGATGAATGTTAGATATGGTCGACTGATTGAGATAGAATGATGAATGTTAGATATGCTCGACTGATTGAGATAGAATGATGAATGATAAATATGCTTGACTGATTGAGAGAAAATGATGAATGAAATATATGCTCAACTGACTGAGATATTATTATGGATGGTGAAATATTTCATAGTGTAGCACTACTAATGTGCGCTTTGAGTGTGTGTGTGTGTGTGGTGGCAAGTAAGATGATTTACCGACTGACCCACAATGGAATTATAGGGGTCGTAAGAATGGAAAGAACACATAGGGGTACAACGATAGACTGTAAAACCTGAATTAGCACTCCACGCATGGGTTGGAAGCTTGCGAGCTGACCCGGGAAAGTGTGTGTCGTACGGGCGAGGCCATACCAAATTTGTCACGTACGAGAGTTGAGGGGTGCGCCATAAGGAGAACATTATCCCTCAGCATCCCTTAGTCTCCAAGGAGTGTAGTCAAGAGATCATGGTAAAGACTCCCCGATCGCTACACAGTTCTCTTCACAAGAAGAAAGAAAAGGAATTGTCGGAAGGACCTGCCGAAGGGGTACCTAGACAGGAACAGGAAGATATTATTAATCAATAATATAAAGTTTAAAGAAATACAATAAAATAAATAGATTTATTTTATTATATTTGAATAAAATGAGAAAACTTGAAATAGATTAGAAGTTTTAGCAAAAGAAATATTTTAATCAATTTCTTTATTATTATTATTCTTTGAAAAAGGAAAAGTTGATCTAGGTTGAAGGTTCTAATAGAAGAGATAATTTATTTTTCATTATAGATATTTTGGAAAAGGGAAAAATAATTAAAAGTAGATTAAATAATTTAATAAAAGAATATTTCATATTTCTTTTATTTTAGAAAAGAGAAAAACTTAGAAGACATTGTGTCCATCTACTAGAAAACATATGAGCAAAAAGATTAATGAATAAACTTATTAGTAAGCAAAATACAACTAGGACTCTAGTAGAAACCACTCCAACTACATCCCATTGATTTAGGGATTAGAGAAATTAACTAAGGAGACAATAAGGAGACATTGTAGGGATTTAGGTGCACACTTAAAGATAAAGTGACACTTGTTTTATGGGAGTAAATAATTGAGAATTATTAAATTAAATAATAATATTGCATGAAGAGACACTTGGTATGGATATTTTGGTTATAAAAGAAAGGGAGGAGAAGAAGAATGGACGCTCTTGCTCCGTTGTGTTGGACGGACACCATAATTGAGAAATTATCCTGTGATTCTTGTGAGTTGGGTTGAACTTTCCGAGGATTAGGCGATCCCCGCGGAAAGCTTGCATTGTGTGTCCTTACGACCCGAAAATGCTCTGGGGTTCGGGGGAAAGAAGAGTACCCCCGATATGGTAGGGAGGTCAACCAAGAGGTATTCGGTAAATCGAGAGATTGTATGTGTGGATCAAAGCGGCAAGTGATGTCAACTACAACAACCTACAACCATCGGAGTAAGGTAAAATGTTCCTTTTTTTTGTACAAGTTGAGTTTAAGCATTTTTATTACGGTTTCATATTTGATTTTCAAGATTTAAAATGTTTATATGATGTTAGTATTACATAGACAATCTTTTGGGGGACCTCGAAATGGGGGACCCTACATTTGGTATTAGAGTCGGTCGAGCCTTGAGGGCAACAGACTCATATTTATATTAGGGGTCTTGTTTGTGATTCGTGGAGGTCGACAGCGGGATTAGAGCTATGGATTTTGTGGAACTACTTAAACGGTTGAAACAACCAGGCATACAGGTTTTATGCTTTGAATTTGTTAAATTATGTTCTCGTTTCTATTTAGGAAATATTGAAGATCTTGAATGTATAATTGCTGTGCAAAGTAAATTCTGGAATTGAAGGATCTATATGCTTGAAAATTTAGGTTCTTGTTTTTGTTTAAGAAATATTGGGGATCTAAAATGCATAAATCCGGCGTAAAATAAAATGTGGAAATGAATCACCTATGTAATCAAGAATTTACATATTGGTTTATTTAAGGAAATATTGAGACTTATAACCCGATAATTTTCTGTTATATTGAATTTCTTGAAATGAAGGAGTTAGATTCGGTTAAGCCTCGTCTCCACTTCTTTTTACTCTGTCGATGATTGCCTTCCATTTCGAAGGAGTAGTCGGGGAGGGCCTTTAAGTTTAAACCTCTGTTTTGTTTTATATATCCATCTTTTAAACTGGGCTTCATGCTTAATTTCAGTATGAGTTTTACGCTCAGAGCGACTCTATATTTTAATTACAGTGCTCGATTGACTTATACGCAGATTGATTTCTGGAGATTATCCTCCTGTTTTTAATTGCCAATGTTCCATTTATCGAATTTCTACCATTGAATTTAGTGAGCAGATCTAATTACACAGATCGATTTTTGTGAATTGTTTTAAAAATCTTTGTATTAATGATTCTGGCACTCATCCCTAAACATCTCTCACGACCTCGTGAAGTATGGCGTTGGTTTAATACTCTATTTGTATTTATAATTTTTGTTATGGTTGCATCCACTATAGCTCCCTGTGGTTGTATTCTACTCTGTCACTTACGATCGGTGTTCCGGAATGATAGCTGACATAAATCCGAGTTACTACATTGAGCGTCATACTCATTCATGCCTTTGTCCACCAAACCTGAAATTAATTCTTTACTCTGCCACCGTAATTACAGTTAGATAGGCGACCCACCTTGTTGACGAGAAGCACAAATTAAAAATGAAGAAGGAATTAATAGATTGTAAATGTAAGGGTCATGTTCCTTGACTTAAGGGTGTTAATTGTGGTAGGGAACTATTAAATAAATTTGTATAGAGGTTTATATTCCTTTTGAAATGGTCATACTAATTGGTAATACGACATATATTGATGCATATGTATATATATCTAATTGTTTTATGAAATAGATCACATAAATGTACCCTTACTATATGTTAGTTGAAAGAAATTAGGGGATGGTATATATCATTATTTATATATCTTATGTTGGTGCTAATTTAATTAGCACTACCACTACGAATGTGTTAGATGAAATGAATTAGGAAGAACATAGAGTAATTAATCTATATATATTGTGTTAATTGTGAGTAATTTATGCTAATATGTGAGTATGTATACATACATCATTTAAAGTTAATTGTAAGGATGGTGATATATATATATATATTGTTTTGAAATATGTTGTAGTATTGAATTATTAGAATTGAGGTAGTTAAACATTGACTAAATGAAATAGTTATTTTTCATTTATGGAAAATATATATATATATATATATATATATATATATAGATAGATAGATAGATAGATAGATAGATATAGATATAGATATAGATATAGATATAATAAAGAAATAAAAATAAATAAATTTTATATCATTCTCAAAAGAATAAACGCATGTCTATACATAGAAGAATTGTGTCAATATAGAAATTAAGGTTAGGAAGTGAAGCTTAGAGATATAGTGTAAATATAATAGAAGTTAAACGTAGGGGTCTTTGTGTCAATTTAAGGAGTGGGAGCTTAATGCATATGTCATTGTATTAATATGGTTTAGAAGTGAAAAAAAATAAAATTAAATAGATGTAATGATTATAGTGGATACACTAAATAGAGAGTACACATAAAAATGTGACATTAGTGAACAAAGTAATTATATATTTATAGTGTTACAATATCATGTTGAATTATAGATAAAGGTATGGGGTGAAAATGTATATATATAGGAGGCATTCTATCAATTGCAACTAAAGAATGAAATTGATTTCCATGTGTTGAATATAGTCGATTTATGAGATAGAATGTACATATGAAGATATGACAATAGCGGATGGGGTAATTTTAAGTAACTACTATCATGTGTAGTGTGTAGAAGATATTTACACTTATTATATAATGAATTAACTAGGTTGAGGCATTATGTTGTCGTAGTAAATTGATTATGATGGCATAGCTACGTAAGGATTGTGATTGGATGGACTAGATCCATGTAATTGTTACAAGGAATATTATGTCAAATGGAGGAAAGAATTGACTCTGATGCAGGGGTTCCTACAGGGATACTTACAAATTTCATACATAACAGGATGATAGGACTAGCGAATGAATTTATGATGTGAACCAAGGGAGAATCCAAAGATAACAACTTTTAGCCAACTTAACGAAAATTGTTTATACTTGCCGAGATTTCGACAGAATGTCAAGAGGGTGAAACAAATTCAACATTGGAAACAAAGATATCGATATGAACATCACAGTGAGATGAACACAATGACATTGATTTTTACATCATGATGATACCATTGATGAAAATGAAAAACTACAAACTTGATGTTACCATGATGCGGTAAATTGGAGGAATTATAACTAGGAACACCCGTCGAAGGGGTAAAATAAAGAATGTTTTCGTAAAACAAAATATGGAGAAACTCAATTTGATGAGTTGAATGCAATGATGCTAACCATGGGACATGGTGAAGCTTCATTAAGAAGACAGATAGTCCTCTAGATGAAACTCGATGAGGTTAAGAAAACACACATAGTGCGACTTGATGAGTTTGTCGAAGTAGTGCTATGACAACAGAAATGACGAAATGAAGTAAGGATGTGATAAGCTCATTAACCTAGACATGGTATTACTGAGGAAGGAATAGAGGTTGAATTTTAATATGTTTGACGAAGTCGATAAGTTCCGACACTTTGGAATCGTATCATATTGAGAATCGAACTTATGGAATTGGAAGTAGTCTTTTGGGAATTGGATTTTGGAATATTTGGTAGTTGCTCCTGATTTGTTAAAACCGTGATTATATCTTACCTATCTATGTTTGACTATATGTCGTTTTATGTTTACATTCTCGTCTTAGAGGGAGGATAACCAATTAGATGGGAATCCTTGCTTAGATTTTTTATGCTAAATGATGATTTGATAAAATTTTGGGTGGCTATTGACGTAATGCAGCTTGTTTAAAAGTTGGACATTGTAGACCCTCGTGAATGAATAAGAGATATAGGAAATCTAGTTGGCACTGGAAATTATTGAATGTATTATTGGATTGATATCATATGAAATTATGATTGAGTTCTTGAGGATGTATTGAAACCATGCTGATGAAATAGAAAACTAAGGATTAGAACCACTAGCACTTATGGCCATGATTGTTTGAGAAAAATAAAAGAGAAACACAATAAGATGAAAATAGAAACTAAAAAAAATCCTAGCATCGAAATTACAACAAAAGTTAACTTTAGGACAAAGTTCTAATAAGAGCGGGTGAATGTAATGCCCACCTCGGTACATTGATTGACCGTAGACTTGAGGACACTTTCCAAGTGACCTGACCGAATAAACTTTAGTAATCGGTCCCTTGAATATTGAAAATGCTTGAACGACTGAAGAACGCATGATGATTTGCATGACGACATATGATAAACGAAAACGACGCAATGAACGACAGTTATAGAAATTGATACTTTACTTAATAAATGAATGCTCTGCTTAAAGATTTATGAATTTACGAAATGAATGATGACGGGATGTTAGATATGCTCAACTGATTGAGATAGAATGAATGAATGTTAGATATGCTCTACTAATTGAGATAGAATGATGAATGTTAGATATGCTCGATTGATTGAGATAGAATGATGAATGTTAGATATGCTCAACTGATTGAGATAGAATGCTGAATGATAGATATGCTTGACTGATTGAGAGAAAATGATTAATGAAATATATGCTCGACTGACCAAAATATTATGATGGATGCTGAAATATTTCATAGTGAAGCGCTACTAATGTGTGCTTTGAGTGTGTGTGTGTGCACTGGCAGGTAAGGCAATTTACCAAATGACCCACAATGGAATTATAGGGGTCGTAAGAATGGAAATAACACATAGTGGTAAGATAGCAGACTATCAACCCTGAATTAGCACTCCATGCACGGGTCAGAAGCTTGCGAGTTGGCCCGAGGAAGCATGTGCCATATGGGCTAGGCCATACCGATTTGGTTGCGTATGAGAGTTGAGGGGCACGCGATAAGGAGAACCTTATCCCTCAGCAACCCTTAGTCTGCAAGAAGTGTAGTCGAGAGATCGTGATAAAGATTCCCCGATCGCTACACAATTCTCCTCCTCAGAAGAAAGAAAAGGAATTGATGGAAGGACCCACCGAAGGGGTACCTAGACAGGAACATGAAGAGATTATTAATCAATAATATAAATTTTAAAGAAATATAATAAAAGAAATAGATTTATTTTATTATTTTTGAAGAAAATTTGAAAACTTGAAACAGCTTAGAAGTTTTAGCAAATGAAATATTTTAATCCATTTCTTTATTATTATTCTTTGAAAAAGGAAAATTTGATCTAGGTTGAAAGTTCTAATAGAAGAGATAATTTATTTTTTCATTATAGATATTTTGAAAAAGGGAAAAATAATTAAAAGTAGATCAAATAATTTAATAAAAGAATATTTCTTATTTCCTTTATTTTAGAAAAGAGAAAAACTTAAAAGACATTGTGTCCACCTACTAGAAAACATATGAGCAAAAATATTAATGAATAAACTTATTAGTAAGCAAAATACAACTAGGACTCTAGTAGAAACCACTCCACCTACATCCCACTGATTTAGGGATTAGAGAAATTAACTAAGGAGACAACAAGGAGACATTGTAGGAATTTAGGTGCACACTTAAAGATACGTGACACTTGTTTTATGAGAGTAAATAATTGAGAATTATTAAATTAAATAATAATATTGCATGAAGAGACACTTGGCATGGATATTTTGGTTATAAAAGAAAGGGAGGAGAAGGAGAATGGACGCTCTTTCTTCCTAGTGTTGGACGAACACTGTAATTGAGAAATTATCTTATGATTCTTGTGAGTTGGGTTGAGCTTTCTGGGGATTAGGGGATCCTCACAGAAAGATTGCATTGTGTGTTCTTACGACCCCAAAATGCTTGGGGGTTCGGGGGAAAGAAGAGTACCCCCGATATGGTAGGGAGGTCAACCAAGAGGTCTTCGGTAAATCGGGAGATTGGATTTCTAGATCAAAGCAACAATAAATGTCAGCTACAACAACCTACAACCATCGGAATTAGGTAAAATGTTCCTTTTTTTGTACAAGTCGAGTTTACACATTTTTATTAAGGTTTCATATTTGATTTTCAATATTCAAAATGTGTATATGATGTTAGTATTACATATACAGTCTTTTGGGGGACCCCAAAATGGGGGTCCCTACAACCATGCTAGAGGACACTAACAACTAAGAACACTAAAGGAACTAACCAAGCAACAATTAAGTGAATGTAATGACTAGAGAATGAGGAAGAACCTAGGTGATTTCCACAAAATTGATCTGTCATGAAGAATATTTCCATCAAATGACAAAATACATGATGCAAAACTGAAGCAAAACCCTCAAATCATCAATCATAATCATAAAAAAAGAGAAGTGAATCCCCTCCACCAAATATCTCCATCAAATTCCAAGAAGGGAAAGGCTCCATGAAGAACTATACCCCCAATTCAATCCAATCCTCTAAAGTTACTAAATCAAATGCTTTCTATACTAAGGAAATAAAACAATTAAAATTAAATCTAGCTATGGACTAGTGCAATCTATCAATGGGAATAAAAAAATACTAATATCTAATACTAATAAATGTATCGGAAATATTTTTTTATCTAAACTCTCTCTAACAAAAAAAGGGGTAAGTCAATTTTAATGAATTTGGAAAGAAAAATAGATATGACTCCAAACAAAACAATGTAAAGGATTTTTAATCAAATGCAAAAATTAACTCACTTTAAACTCTAGAATTCAAATGCTAAAAGGGAAAGAGGATGAAAATATCCTAAATTGACACCATAAAGACCTCAAATACTATGGTCTTTCAACCTTTTTATTTTATTACATCATCCAAACTAAGACAGCGCTGAACCAATACATCAATAAATAAGATCCAAATAGAAAACCAAATTTGTAAGCCAAAGACAAAACCAAAATTGAGTTGAAAAGATAAAACTAGGAAATCGACCAAATTCACAAAAAACTGATTCTTTTGTCAATTCATGGATTTCCTAGGAAATTCTACAATGTCATGTCATGATTTTATTGTAAAAAAGTGTAATGTGAAGTTGAATTTTGAAACATGTTTTTAACTGAGTAAAAAATTGGAGTTCTTTTGCCTAGGTTATCTACCTATGCAGAGATAACAAAAACCAAAAAATAGAAAATAGTAAGGAAATTATAATAATTACCTAATGAATGGGTTGTAAATGACACTTATGCAACCAAGTATGGATGATATGATTCATCCCTGGCATGGTTTCCAAACTTGGTGTTGACGTTTTAGCACCAACATGTTACAAAATTACCTACTTAGGGGTTTTGCTAAGTACTAGATCAATAATATTTAATGTAAATTGAAATAAATAAGCAAGAAACTGTTAACATTCATGCAATGCCATAAAGAAAAAGCATTCTAGATAAATAGAAAATATATGATGTAAATAATTGTATTTTTAGTATTAAAAAAAAATTAAGTATGAGGCACACCTTGGTGTTGGATGTAGTTGATGCAAACTTCTGCAACCAACCCAAGGGAGGGTCCTTCTTCTCCTTTGATGCTCTATTCCAGCCAAGTGATGCATGTGAAGTATCCCAAGTGGTGAAAGGAAAAATATGTGTGACTCTCTCTCTCTCTCTCTCGCTTGCTGAAATTTGACAACATAACCTTGTGTTAGGGATATGAATGTGTTCTTGGAATGATCTTGAGCACTTTATTTAGAGTATATAATGTGGACAATTGTTAGATCTAGCTCTTTTGTGAATAATTATGAATTACTGAGATGGTGATAGGTATTGGAGATGGAATAAAATATTATTTTTTGAAATAATGGTTTGAGAGTGTCCACTTTCACTTACTACACCTTCTTGGAAGACAATCAACAATTAAGAGTAATTGGATTCCAGTTTTGGGTCCATGCGCAATACTTGAGGATTTTAATCTGACAAGGTTGCATAGATTTTTAGGGAAATTCCATCCAACAACCTTTTATGGTCAACTCATGAAATTAGCTCAGTTTTTGTCATATTACTAAGGTCATGTAGCAATGGAGATTAAAAAAATAAGACGAATACTACGAAAAATAATGAAAAATGGTAATAATTCTCACAACAAAATAGGTGAGAAAAAATAATCTTTTAACAAATTGTGATCCCACTCAAGTGAGTATATATGATCTAATTCAAATGAATTTTCCTTCATCCTTCATTTTAGAATCAATCTTCCATGAAATCATTATAAAGTTCTTTCACATACATATACATATTTTAGAATCAATCTTCCATGAAATCATTCTAAAATTTATTCACATACACATACATAGTTGTGTGCAATCTTACAACTCTCCTCACCCAAACAAAGAGCCTTCAAGCAAAATGTAAATTCTGAGACTCATATTTTGCCAAACATTTTAAATAAAATATTATTATATATAAAATTTGACATAATTAATAATTTTAAAATATTTCACTACATATTTGACATTCAACATCAATTTATGATATTAATCTTACAATGTTGAACATCTTATATTATATTTCAAATTAATTTATTCTTCCTAATTATACGCCTCTTTTCCCACTACTAAAAGGTAGGTATACTCTTAACTATATTATACAGAATATGAATAATCCTTCTCCAAAGGGAAGATGCCCATCTAATTCCTTACTTTTTCTTAACAATCCATTCTATTATATCATGAAATACAAATATGAGTGGAAGACAAGATAGATAATCAATTAGTCAAATATCAAAAGTTCTATACATCTTTTACAATGTGGGCGGTGGGTCACCTATTGTAGATAAAGAACCGACAACGATAACGAAAGCAAATTTAGACATTGATGGAATAAGAAAGGGTAGCAGACATTGAGATCAATGGTATCTTTAATAATTGTATGTTTTTATCTATCCAATCATTCAAAGCTCATATAAATCTTTTCAAACCCACATCAATAATATACTATTTGTGCTTTATTCCTTTTGCATGTGGATGGTTACCATTTATTAATTCATGAAAAGCCATCGATTATTATTCAATTGATGTAATTGTATTGACTTTTATTTATATATATATATATATATATATATATATATTATATTATATTATATTATATTATATTATAGTGGGGTGAGATTTTTATTTATATATAAAAAATAATATATTGTTTATTTATTCTTTTTATATATACACAAAGTATAGGTATTGAATACATTATATTTTATTTAATATATGGATAAATGTCTTACAACATAATGGTTGGATGATATAATTAAAACCGATCTTTAATTATGTGATGCATAAATTTTCTAGATTTCTTCATTGACTTTTAATTAATTTTTATTTTTAATTTAAATTTCTTGCATTAACATTTATTATTGAATAGATCATATATATTTTTAATATATTGATAAATGTCTCACAACATAATAATTTGTTGGATGGTAAAATTAAAACTGATCTTTAATTATGTGATGCATAAAATTTCAGATTTTTTCATTAACTTTTAATTATTTCTTATTTTTAATTTAAATTTCTGACATTCATATTTATTATTGAATAGATCATATATATTTTTAATATATTGATAGATGTTTCACAACACAATGCTTCAATGAAATATATTTAAAACTGATCTTTACTTATGTGATACATAAATTTTCAGATTTCTTCATTGACTTGAATTTAAATTATTTCTTATTTTTAAATTAAATTTATGATATAATTAAAACTGATCTTTAATTATGTGATGTATAACTTTTCAAATTTCTTCATCTTTTAATTATTTCTTATTTTTAATTTAAATTTCTCGCATTCACATTTATTATTAAATATATAATATATATTTTTAATATATTGATAAATGTCTCACAACACAATGGTTTCATGATATAATTAAAACTGATCTTTAACTATGTGATGCATAAATTTTCTAGATTTCTTTATTGAATTTTAATTATTTCTTATTTTTAATTTAAATTTCTTGCATTCACATTTAAAATAATAAATATGCAATTATATATATTATTTAAGTTAATAAGAAAGATGTTTAAAAGTTATTAAATGATGTTGAATATAATTATTAATGTCTATTAAGATAACTTTTGGTTTATTAGATCTTAAGAAAAGTGAGGGATTACTTGATTTTCTTTAGAACTTTATTTTTGTGCTCTAAAATATTTAAAAGAAGCATTCCTATGTCACAATACTTTTGACGACTTAAAATATTAAGAAGGTGGGTATTGTAACAAATATTTTGAATTTGAGATCTAATGTGAGTGCACAGAGGACATTATGGGTGTACATAAGACATTCTAAGATCATATGTTTTTCATCTTTAACCCTATTAATGTCACAAAGACGATAAATTATTTTGACTTGTGATGTTTTAGGAATTGCCCATTGCCGTGTTTCACTATGGAGTCTCTCAGAGTTTGTTATCCTTTTATCAATGTTGATTCCATTGTTTACATTAGTTAAAATAAATAGATACACTTGATCTTATAGTTTTGGGTTGGTGACATCCTTATAGTATCTTAATTTTCTCTTATCCTCTAATTCTTTATTGCATAAAACTTTATTTTTAAGTTTAGATGCAAAAATATTTTTAGTATTATTGTTATTTTACAAAGTGACCTCTTCTACTCATAGCTATACTCTGAATGTGGGAAAGATTAATTTATTAAGGAGGATAGGATAGGGTATATAAAATTTAACTTAATATTATAACTTATAAAACACTTTTGGATTTTCTATATCTTTCACCACAATTCTAAAAATAAACATGTTGATATTCGACAAGTTTTCCACATCGATCCAATTCAAAAAATTATAATAATTATTATGTTGAGCCGTTGGATACAAAATTATAGTCAGAATCTAATGCACTTTGTATAGATTGTCATAACACATATTTAAAAAAAACACAAGTTTTACAATGAGTTCACGTGACTAAAAAAACATGACTATTTATTGGCCCTTTCATTTTATAAGAACATACTATAAACAATTTGTGAAATTGACATATCAAATATCAATAAAAAAATTTGAAAAAATAATGAATAAAAAGATAACAAAATTCTCTAAAAGTTTTATTTTTATTGGAAAGTGAAATTCTAAATAGAAATATAACTTTTGTTCGCCCGAAGTTGAAAAACATGAAAAACATTCAGATTTATTTTCTCATAAAACCCCCCAAAATAGACACCCATATTCATGGATTCACCCTTGATTTATTGCTAAATTAAAGATATTGTGGCCATGGGGGATGAGGGTTAAGCCCTCCAATTTTTAAGATTTCTACTTGGTAGTCTTCAATGTGCTTAGTGTTCCTTTTACAAGCTGCTTAACCCAAAAATATGTCTTCTAAATAAAAACATCTTCCTCTGTAGAAAGGGTGTGAATGTTGTTGATGACGTCAAGGGATTCATAAAGTTTTTAAGGTAGGAATTCTAGTCCCTCAAGGGAATCATATTTTTTTCTATAGTTTCATGATTTAGAATTTGCCTCTGAAATTTCTTCGGATCTAGCATAGAGAGGTGAAAAAGATTATATTTCTCTTCTATTTTAAAGCGCCCATTTTTCCTTTAAATTAAGCCGTTGTATCTGTTTATCTTGTCAAATTTTAGGGACTTGTCAGAGGCATCCTTAAAATATTTTACAATGATATTGCACTCTTTATCATACTAACATTGATCACTCTACATTCATTTTTTCATGACACCTCGATAGATAACCTATTAAAGGAAATGGATACTGTTGTCATAAAATTATGATAGTCATCTTCAATATTGTCATTATTTGATAAGAGATTTAATTAATTATTCAAATCATTTTAAAAAAATTAGATTTATTTTTATTGCATATCAAGTGATTTTGGTTATCATAATTTTCTTCTATAGGTATTTTATGCATGATTATGTTTAGAGTTAGGGTTAAGGTCTATGGTTAAATTAGGCTCATGATAATTTAAGATGTAAAAATTTACTATTTCATTCTATACAAGGATATCTGATATGACACAATCTATGGCATTTCTTCCACGACTAATAATACAAGTCACTTGGTTATATTTCAATAGCTCTAGTAGACAATTTAAAATAAATAAATTCTGAGAACTCTAGAGCTTGATCAACATGATACCAAACAAATTTTCATTCAATTTTGTAGAGTTTATTTTGTATATGCTATATAAAATAAGGTCCTAATTTATCCATATAATAATGGGGTTTGAATCATTACTTAAGATAATATCTTGGTTAGATGTTGTTTTTTCATTAAAGACTTCTAGCAAGAGAACACTGCCTTCATTTATCAATTTATAAATATCATATTCTAGGCCATTGTAAGGACAATTTTGATCTTTGTTTTTCTTTCAAAATATATAATCAATGGGTGAAAAATATCATATTACCATATAGATTTTTGTAGCATTAATATCTAAAGTATCCATCCTAATGTATTGATTGAAAGGTCTTTATTGTGAAGTCTAATATGAGGAAAAATGTTCTTCTTTATGTAGAAATGTATTCCTCCAATCCCTTTGTGGTAGGATCCCTTGTTCCATACCAACTAGAAGACAAATCCTTATGTGTTATATACCTTATGTTCTTAATGCTCCCAAGTTTCAAGAAACAATATAAATAAATTTCAGTTAGGATCAAACGTAGCATGGGTCTTTTTCTCCATGGAAGCCATGATAGTTCCAAGAGAGGATACAATGTATCCCAAAGTTTTATTTATCCTTATACTTTTTGTCTCTATCCTTAATAATAACTTTTCTATAACTAATTATTGTACAGTTTCCTTCCTTCTTAGCTTCTTTTACCTTTTAAATTCATTCCTTAATTCAACTTGATATTTTGTAATGAGGTTTTCAATTATAAATATTCCCATCCCTTTTAGAATTGAATTTTTATTGAATATGCCATACATATGGTCATTAGAGGTTGCCTCAACACAAATTAACCTATCTTAATGCTAAATTATTTTTTCCTATCATCTTTGCTTCAATGAGACAAGTTGTTTAAATTTCAACTTATCTAATTTGTAGTTCTTCCTTTATTACTATTAGCATGTCCTTTGCTTTCTCCTTTTTCGAACAAAAAAATATGAGGATCAAGGCTCTTTTGTTAAAACTCTATAAGATTATTCATTCCTCTTTGATGAGTTTGTTGTCCAATTTACCTTCCAAACTATTTATAAGCAAATTATTACTTATCTTTTCTACTAATATTGTTCTTTATATTAAGACTTTCTAAAATATCAATCAGTCTTTCTTTGGTTTTAATTGATTCTTTTCTTCAATTTGATTTTCCATTTATTTTAATCTAATCTCCATTTTTTGCATCTTATTCTCCAACCCTATAAATTTATTGTCTACGTCATTTTAAATCCCATCTTTAAAGAATGAAAACTAATTATCCAACATTCCATGTAATTATGTTGAAGTTTAACTTAACTTTATTCCCTACATTTCTTTAATAATTCTATGCACTGCCAAAGACCCCTGAGCATTTTTAGTAAATGTGCTTAATTATTCATCGATTCTATGTATTGCCAAAGACCCCTAGTATTTTTCCTAAATGTGATAAATTATTCATTTTGGAATAAATAAATAAAGAGGAAATACATTATAAGCAATACTAATAAATAATTTTTACACTAAGTTAAGATCATTGATTAGGATTTTATAGATATGCCTAAATAAAAATTATCAAGAAAGTGCTATATAAAATGCTCACAATTTCTTAGACTGGTTGATGATGCCACAATGAAAATCCCCTTCAAAATGCCTCAGGAAAATAAGTTACGAAAATCCCTTAATAAAAATACCCAAATATAATTAAAATGATGAAAATGTAATTGTACAATAAAATATGATATGCATATTAATCAATACATAAAATAGCATATGAACATCAATTAATATATAAAAATAGTATATGAACATTAATCAATATTATTTTTATTGTAACATTTACTTATCATAATAGCCGAGTGCATTAAATTGAGTAATTGAGTAATGTGAAATACAAGTAAGAGGTCATAGGGTCAATCCCTTAATTTGATTTTCATGTTCATAATATAATTTCTTTAAAATTAATTAAAAACTAAAAATTGATAATCAATCTATTTTAATAATTTAATAATAATTTTTTCCCATTATTTCACTTTCCCAATTAAAAAATATATATTTTTTCTAATAATTCAAAACAATATAAAACAATATATACTGAGGAAGTGTGTGCAATATAATGGATTTGTTATAAAATAAATTATATTCATTCTTTTTCTTTAAAATTGAATTCATTCTTATATAAATAGAGTAAAACTTAAATATGATTTTTATTCGTTAAGAGTTTTTCAAGCCAAATGTATTTGGCATGAGTGGAAGGATACCTCTTACAAATTAATAACATGCCATTTTAGGTTGTGTGGTTTTTTTTGAATAAGGTGATGAGTCGGCATGCATTTATGAATGAAATCCAATGGTAATTTTCATGTTTGGTTAAGAAGAGTTAGGATAGGTTTTTCCACCTTTAAAAGTAAATTATAGCCAAACTTACCATATACTTTCTTACTAATTTTCACTTCAATTTAATATAAAATGTCTTAATTTATCTATATTAAAAACTCATATTATACTAATAACTCATGATTCATATTTTATTCAAACATCAACTAATATCATAAATTTTAGAAAAATTAAGCAAATGATATTAATTTGTTGCAAAAAAGTAAGGTGTTTTACAATTCAGTATGGGAAAGATATTGTCACATAACATAACATGTATACTTAATAACAATTTTTTTTAATTAAATCTAACTAAGAGTATATAAACTTACTTTTAAATTTAAAAATAAAAATAAAAACAAATATAAATCCATCTTAAACTTAAATCTATCAAATTCCAATTTAATCCATTTTTATTTTCTAAATTTAAATAATTTCATGGATTTAAATAAATTAATCTAAAAACAAATTTTATAAACAACTTAACAAAATTTAAAAAAATAAAAAATAAAAAATTATCTACTTATTAAATTACACCTATAATACACAACCTCTCTTCAAACTCCAAAATACTAAGATTTATTTAAAATACATCAATGATAAATACCAAAATACTAAGTTTTATTTTAAAAAACTTAATATATATCACAATAAATACTAATACAATGGGCGTTACGTCCTAAGTGGTCCTCAAATAATATTTTTCAATCACCTTTGTAATAATACCGGCATACTTTAATGTTGATGTCTGAGTAACCTTATTATCAACCCTTGAATAACACTTTATAATATAGTAATTTATTATCATCTTTCTTATCAGACTTTATCACACCTACTTTATTAACACGTTAATGCAAGAAACTCATTATCACCGTTCAATAACACTTCATAATATACTACTTCATTATCACCTTTCTTATCAAACTTTATTCTAAATACTTTATTAACATGTTAAAATATATCACTTTCATACTAATCTTATTATCACCCCTCATTAACAAGGGCAAGTGCCTTTGCCCAATGATATAACAAATTATCTAATGATAGGACAAATTAGCTAGAGATATTATTAGGTCATGCTTGAACAACATGATATAACTTTTCTGAATATGACTTTGTTGATCATTCTAGACATCCCACTTGTAAACTGTGTTACTTTGAAAAGTTTGAAGACATTGACGCACTTTCATTTTCACAGGTAACGTCAACAGTTCGAAACTGTACTGATTATCTAATTAGGCATGATTACAGTAATAACTATTATAAATCTATCAAATCATGCAAGTGTGTTTTCGAGGTTAACAATTTATTAATTTGTAAAGGTGGAGCTTTAATTGGTAAAGGAATAACTATAAAAAGAAGGTGTTTCCATGTTAACATTTATTAATTTATTAGTTTTTATGGGAAGGCAATGCTTAATAATGTGCTAAAACAGGTTGAGGAAGCTCATCTTGTTAATGAGAATGTACCAAACATGCTTTAGCTCTTCTGAGAGTTTTGTGACTGATTATCTCTCAAAAGGGTTTATCTTCTTTATTAATATTCAAATAGTTGCATCTACATTAAAGGATATGACATTAATCAAAATAAGTAGTAGTAATGGATAGAATTTGTTGATTAAGGTATAAGAGTGTATGTTAAATTCATCCACTTAAGTATGAGTTTCTTGTGTCTGAAGTACTTTAGATAATCAATTTTAGTGAAGGGGTGTTTTCATTTTTTGAAAAGCGAGTTTAAAACAATGGACATATATGTGTTGGGTGGGGGATAATGAGTTTGGAGAAGGGGTGGAAGAGTGAACATGTTAAAATTGGTTTTAAAGTGATTGAATTCTATGAAATGTATGATTGTTTATTGCAAGTGTATAGGGATAGAAGTATGGTTCCCATCGTGGTTGTTGTCAATGTCATTATGACTAAACATGTTGAGGTTATTATGTTGGATGTTGTTTCTCGGGTACCATTAGTTAAATTCCATGGGATATTTCGAATTCATTTCATGGTTAATAATATCTTTAAAATCTTTATTTTGAGGTCATTCAGATTTGCATCCAACATGCCATGCATTCTATGAATTTTTTATTTTCTAGTTTGAAATAATTTTTTCACTGGAGGAGCCAATGCCATTAGGAATATTCTAAACTTTTTTATGGAGCAATATTTCACCCAACACAAATTGATATAGAAATATAAATCCACAAAAAAAAATTGCAAAGTATTTCAACAAAACATAGAAAATCATGGTGGGCTCACTTTTCTCCCACTTTTCCTTTTAGTGAACACCAAATAACCAAGATCTTGTAGATAATAAGAATCAATAAATCTATAGTAAGAGGTGATTTCATTTATGGATCAATGAAGCTTGACACTGAAAAAATGCCACTTGCATCAACTACAACTCACCTAAGAATATTTTAATGTGATATTTTAATTCACATTAAAGGAAATATATGATTGAATACATATTCTCTTAAGAAGTTATTGTAGCATTGGCATGTTTTGTATGCTCCTATATCGTGTACACTAATAATTTTTATAAAGAAATTTCAAACTACAACTACAAAAAAGTAATGTAAAGTCAGAATTTGGTTAGCATAAGGTGATATCTATTTGATTTTAACTCTGCTCTAGATACACAATTTGAAATGTACTTTAACCCATCATAATGAAAAAAAACATGTTTACAATCAATATTAACTTACCAAGTTAAAAGTATATTATAGTTATATGGATGTTTAATGTATCATAATTTTGCATAAAAAATTTTGAACTTCTATATATCAAGATCTATCTAAAAAATAACATGACTTAGAATTTTCATGTTAGAAAGTTTCGCAAGTAGGAGACCTTTAAAGAATCAAAACTAATGGTCTTATAATAAATATAAATACACAAACTCGTCTAATAAAGTGTGAAAATTCACATGCAAATGTTGGATTGATTAACAACCAATAAATTTATAAAAAGTATTAAATATTTATAATCCAATATTTTTATATTACATGAAAAAAAGACGTTTTAGCTAGATTGATTATGGCCAATAAGTTAAAAAAATATTAAATAACTATAATTCAATATTTTTTATTAAACGAAAAAAAGACTTTTTTAAATGTAAAGTTCAAATAAACCATGAATTCTTGACAAATATGACTAAAATCTACATATCCAAGTCCATTTATGATTAAAACAATAATAAAATATGAAAACCAAGAGTAAGTGTAATATGAAAGTCTAATACTAGATTTTCATAGAATATATTTTGGAATTTTTGGCGCACTTGCATTTACTTTTTCCTCTGACAAAGAAATATGGGTACATTAAGTCAGTAACACTTCATATAATAATTTAATAATAAATTATTTTTTAAAAATTTTATTATAATTTTTAAAATGAAATAAATATAAAAATATAAAAATTAATATCAATTACTATATATGGTTGATATTAGCGGTGTCCAGGGTTGAAATTTGATGTCCTACCTTGCATGTCAAAAAAAAAATTATATGACATTTTAATTTTAATATTTCCTTTCATTTGACATTTAAATATTAATTTTACTCGTCATAGTAATTGTTGATTTTCTTTTCGAAATAACATTTATAATAACTATATGAAACATTGAATTCTCATATCTTGCGTCAAATAATACAAAAATAAGAATTTTACAAAAATATAGTTCAACATATCATAATATAACTTTTTATGTGAACACAAGTAATACTTTGAAACACAACAATGCTTTAAAGAAAATTTCACAAAAATATAGTTCACTATATGATAATGAAACTTTATATCTTAACAGAAGTAAGAATTTTGAAACACAACAATGCTTTAATAAAATGCATGTAAGAGACTTGGTGTGTCCTGGCTCATATGTGATACAACACCATCACAAAATGATGCAAGGGGCATCTGCGCCCAGATCAAGGATTCGAAGGTAGATGATGGAATTCCCAAGAGGATGGTCAACAACCTCTAGGAACATGGCAATAGTCAACGAAAGGAAATAGAAAGGTGTCATGGAAATTCTGACCGACTGTGGTCATGGAACACGACAAGACAATGTGGTGAAATGGTCGAAGGTGATGTCGACCAAAAGGAAGGAAGTAGTCGAGAGTCGACGACGATGGTGATGACAATTGACGGAGGCATTTAGAAACCTGAGGAAACTAGTCGTGGAAGTAATTGGGAGGTTGCAGGAGCAGTTATGGAAACTTAGTTGTAGAATGCCAGGTGAAGCCGCCTATTGAAGAAGGTCACGTGAAGTATTTAATGTTGTTTGACTATGCCTGGAATTGATCTAAGATTTTGGAAGATGAGCCTAGTGAACTGAGGCGATATAAATACTTGTTTATGATCTAAGAAAGGGACTTCTACAGGTGGACGTTGTAGAGGCACTATGTGCAAAGTGTTGCCAAGAGTGTTGAGGATGAAGAATTTCGCTCATGCTAATCTGAATGTTGTGACAGTCAATGCTCATTTCGACTGATCTAAGTATTAACTCATGTTGTAATTACCTTTGTAAAGAGATTTGATCATTTAATTGAAGGCCATAACTCTTGGCGATCTTGTTGTTGTTGTGATTTTGTGTGTATCGTTTCCGTTGTGTAACACTGTTCTACGAACCTACCACATCGACGTCAATTGGTATTAGAGAATGAAGTTATCTTGCATGGTGAGTCCAGTTGTGATTGGATGAAAAAATTAAATCCAGCTGTGGTTGGGTAGATTTGTAGAAGATCGAAGGCCCAGTTGTGATTGGGTGGTGCGAGTATAGCCAACTAAACCTACGATCATGGCAGAGAGGGGCGTAAACATCCGTTGTAGAGGATAGAGGACGCATGGAGGCGCGAGGGTAATAATTGACTAGGAAATGTTTGAGGAATGTGTTTAGACCACGAGGAGTTTGAATAGGGAGTTTGTTGCAGTTAAAGAAGCCTAGAAGATGGGACTATGTGTTGATACCCTCGACCATAGTGATGAGGAGGTTAAAGAGGAAGAACACACTCCTAAGGATGAACGCGAGGAGGACCCAGGAGACAAGTTGTTGAAAGTGTTGTCTGAGATGAGGGGTATATCGAATATGGAAGTCTATACCTACTCATCGAGCTTGAACACGGAAGAGTTAATGGAATGGATAAGATAAATGGAGAAATACTTCAACATGGAGTAGATAGAAGAACCCAAAAGGGTAAAAGTTGTATGTTTGGAGTTGAAGGGTCATGCCTCATTGTGGTGGGACAATGTATAGGGTGACATAGTAAGGAATGGGAAGGACAAGGTGAAAAATTGGGACATAATGGCTTCCAAGTTGAAGGATAAGTTCCTTCCCACTAACTACATGATTTCTCTGTTCAGGAAACTGCAAAACCTAAGACAGAAGGAGGTGACCCTGAAAGAATTCATAGAGGAATTCTATCAACTATCTATTCGGTTAGGAGAGACCTACAAGGGAGAGGAGGAAGTTTCCAGGTATGTGAATGGCCTAAAATATGTCATCTGGGATGAGTTAAGCCTTTTGAGGTCCAGGACAGTCAGAGAATCCTATCAGCTAGCTTTGAACGCCGAGGATAAATTGTCACAAAAGACTTCGAGGAGAAGGGGGAAGTTGATTGCTCGTATTCAGAATTTTTCCACTACCAGAGGAAAAGCTAGTGGGGAAAGGAAGGAAGAGAGTCGTGACGAGCGACGAGAAGAAAGCACGACTGAAGACAATGTCCCTAAGAACCGATGGGGAGGATAGAACCTTAGAAGTAGAGGTTCCTATGGTCGAAGAGGAGATTATGGAGGAATATGTGCATACCAACCCAAAATTGTCTGCTATAACTATCGAGAGATGGGACATAAAGCATATGAGTGCCCATAAAATTTGCATACTACGAGTCGACTAGAAGCCATAAGTTGGGGTAAGGATGATGAGAATGGTCTGACTATGAGTGGGAGCTCAAATGAGGCCGCTTCAAAGGGAGATCAAAATTTGACGACCCAAAGGACGTCGTTGCAGACCGTATGATAAGAGGAGAAGGAACCAAGGTAGAGGAATTCCATTTTTCAGACGAAGGTTAAGATTCAAGACAAATGATGTATGATCATCATCGATGGAGGCAGCACAGAGAATCTAGTCTCAACAGAGGTGACCAACAAGTTGGGGTTGAAGTGTTGACCACTCCCGAATGCTTATAGGGTGTCATGGCTACAGAAGGGTCATCATGTCACAGTGACACAACAGTGCATGATCAATGTCAAGATCAGAGGATTGCAAGACAACATGTTATTTGATGCAATCTCGATGGACGTATTCCATGTACTGTTGGGACAACTAGGGAAATATTACCAAAACATGGTCTATGACTGTCGAAAAAATGTATTTACAGTCGAAAAGGACAACCGGAGTTTCTAGATGACTCCTTTAGTCGAAGAGAAAAATAGTCGGGGAAAGGAGAATAGTTACTAGGAGAAATGAGTGCTAATGTGCTCTGCTAAAGAATTCCTAAAGGAGGGTGAGAAGCATGAATATTGCTTCACCACCATTCCCAAGGGTCTAAGTGTTGACAGACCGATGGAAAAAATCCCAACAGAAATTGGAGAGGTATTATCAGAGTTGAAAGGAATAATGGTTGATGAGATGTCGACTAGATTGCTGCCGATAAGGAGCATACCCCATCAAATCGATCTGATTCTAGGATCGAGTCTGCCAAATACAGCGCCGCATAGGATGACACCGGTGGAAAATATTGAGATGAACTGACAAGTCCAAGAGTTGTTGGATAGAGGATTGATCACAGAGAGCCTGAGCCCATGTTCCTTACCCGTTGTATTAGTACCCAAGAAGGGAGGGTAATGGAGGATGTGCACCAATCCAAGGGCCATAAACAAGATCAATTTCAAGTATATATTTCCTTTGCTGAGGATGGATGACTTGATCGACTGCTTGAGTGGAATGACGTACTTCACCATGATTGACTTGAAAAGAGGACACCACCAGATCCAGATTAGGGATGGTGATGAATGGAAGACAACCTTCAATGCAAAGGAGGAACTATATGAATGGTTGGTCATACTGTTTGTTCTGACTAATTCCCTAAGCACATTTATGAGATTGGTGAATGAGGTGTTGAAACCATTTTTGGGGATATTTGTCATGGTTTATCTCGATAACATACTGATTTTCAACAAGACAAGGGAAGAGCACTCGTCGACATTCGATAAGTCCTACAAAGGTTAAGTCATGAGAAGCTACTAGTAAATATGCATAAGTGTTCCTTCATGTGGGAGGAGTTGGTGTACCCTAGATTTGTGATTTCTCGACAAGGGATGAAGATTGATCCAAAGACGGTAAGGGTAATTTTGGAGTGGCCGAAGCCGACTAGTTCTAAAAGGTAAGGATTTTTCATGAACTTTCCAATTAATAGAGGAAGTTCATAAAGGATTTCATTCAAATATGTGCACCGATGATGGAATTCATGAAAAATGGCGAGTTTAGATGGACAGAAGCAACCCGAAGAGCATTTGAGAAGTTGAAGCAGAAAGTGACAGATATTCTTTACTATCTCTCCCTAACTTCGACAAGTTATTCCAATTTGACTGCCACTCGAGTGGGTTAGCAATTGGGGTTGTGTTGATCCAGGATGGTATACCAATTTCATTTTTTAGTGAGAAGTTGTACGAAACCAAGAAGAAATATTTGGTCTATGAACAAGAATTCTATGCCATCATTCAGGCATTGAAAAAGTCGAGACACTACCTATTTTGCAAGGAATTTGTGTTGAAGTGGGTCGAATTTTTTCAAAGCTATACTTTCATGTTGAAACATAAGTCGAGAAAGACTAACAGGGTGGACGATGCATTGAGTCGAAGGATTGCATTGCTGGGAATGACTACTATTAAGTTGATGGGACTAGAGTCGATAAAATATGACTATGAATCCGATGAATATTTTTCCGATGTGTGGAGGGCGTCAAAGGAACCATAGATTGGTGACACAACTCCATACTTGGATTACTTTAGCCAGAAAGGATACTTGTTCAAGGGGCATTAGTTATGCATCCATAGAGGATTAGTGAGGGAGAATCTAATCAGGGAGTTACATAGTGGTGGATTAGGAGGACACTTTGGCATTGACAAGGCCAAGGTGTTGTTCAAAGAAAAGTATCACTATCCAGGATTGGCGAGAAAGGTGAAGAAATGGATCTGATAGTGTAGTATATGATAGCATGCCAAGGGAATAAGTTAGAACACAGGGTTATACACACCATTTCTAGTACCGACTTCCCCATAGGAAATATTAGAATGGATTTTGTGTTGGGATTTCTGAAGACACATTAGGGTAATGACTACATTTTTGTTGTATTTGACAGATTTTACAATATCACACACTTTATTCCCTGTCGGAAGACAAGTGATGCCACCAACATTTCTATTCTATTCTTCAAGGAATTTGTGAGATTGCATGTGTTACCGAAGAGCATTACTTCGGATTGAGAGACCAATTTTTATGATTCATTTTTGGAGAAACCTCTGGAAGAAGCTTGAAACGAGGTTGTAGTTCAGGGTTTGATACCATCCATAGACCAATGGAAAGACTTAGGTTCTAAAGAAGAGCTTGGGAATCCTGTTGAGCAGTTTTACCATTTATTGACCAAAGTAGTGGGATAATGTGTTGGCACAGGTAGAATTCACGTACAAAAATTTAGTGAATCGATCGACGGGAATGAGTCTGTTTCAATTCGTGCAAGGAAGGAGTCCACATGGAGTAATTGACTTGGTCGATTTGCTGACAAGAATGTGAAAAAGTGTAGATGCTGAATCATTTTCCGACCATATGAAGGAAGTCCATGACAAGGTAACGTGACAGTTGGAGAAAAATAATGCGGCATACAAGTTGAGATCCAACAAGAAGAGACGATTGCATTCATTTGCAAAGGGAGATTTAGTATATGCGTACCTGAGGGAAGATAGGTTCCCCAGAGGAACATATAAGAAGTTGAATCCGAAGAAGATTGGTTCGTGTAAGATCGTCAGAAATATTTTGGATAATGCCTATGTACTGTAGTTTCCAGAAGGACTACACATATTATCGACATTCAATGTTTAAGTTTGAAGGAGGGCTAATGAGTGGGAGTGGGACATAAAGAAATGGGTAGGAGCAACTGCTAGTTCAATTGACGGAAGAGGTCGCAGAAGTGCTCGGCGAGTGAGAAGTTAGAAGGACTAGGATTCTGTGGAAGAAGGAATATTTGGTCTGGTGGAAGAACCGAGGTTTAGAGGAGGCAGCATGGATTTCAGAAGACAAGCTCGAAGAATTGTAGGACCATGAACAAATTTGTTTTCAACCCAGGGAGGTTGATGCACAGGCATCAGTGCTCGAATCATGGAGTCGAAGATAGATGATGGAATTCCGAGGAGGATGGTCGATGACCTCCAGGAAGAGGGAAATAGTCGAAAAAAATAAATAGAAAGGTGTCATGGAAATTTCAACCGACTATGGTCGATGGCAGGAGAGAAGACAATGTAGTGAAATGGTCGAAGGTGATGCCGAACAGAAAGAAAGAAGTAGTTGAGATTTGATTATGATGGTTATGATGATCGACAGAGGTGGTTAGAAACCCGAGGAAACTAGCCACAGAAGTAGTTGAGAGGTTACAGGAGTAGTCATGGTGGTAGTTGCAGAATTCCAAGTGGAGCCTCTTTATGAAGAGGGTCAGATGAAGTATTTAATGTAGTTTGACTCTTCCTTGAAGCGATCTAAGCTTCTGGAAGACAATCCGAGTGAACTAAGGGGATATAAATACATGCTCATGATCTAATAAAGGGACTTCGACAAGTGTATGTTCTAGAGAGAGTGTGTGCAGAGTGTTACTGAGAGTCCTGAGGATGAAGAATTTCCCTCATGTTGATGTGAATGTTGTGACAGTCGATGCTCATCCCAACTGATCTTGGTATTAACTCATGTTGTAATTACCTCTGTAAAGAGATTTGATCATTTAATTGAACTCCATAATTCTTGGCAATCTTGTTTTGTTGTTGTGAGTCTATGTGTATCATTTCCATTGTGTAACATTGATCCGCAGACCTACCACTTCAACATCACAAAAATACATTGAAAATACAATTTATTTTTTTCTTTATTTTACTTGTTTTCAAATTTGATATACTTTTTCCCAATTTATCAAAGATGAATCAAGGACGATCATTGATACTCGCATAAGAGCATCTAATGTAATTGGTGACAAGCGTATTCTCCTTATATATTTGATTAGATTTTTCTTAGAAAATATGTGTTCACATGGCACATAGCTTGTATGAATTTTCAGTATGGCTTTCCATAACTTTAACATATTTCAAAATCTTTCTTGATAAGAATTTGAAAAACAAAAGACTCACCATAATGATGTGTATCAATAAATTCATGCAATTCACTTTTACAGGTTGCAATATCAAATGAAGGTGCATCAACACTCTCATTACATGAAGTATGACATAAATGTTGAAAAAGCATATCAATCCAATTAACTAAGATGCTCTCACTAGTAATAGCATCATGTGAATAATATAAAGGACTGAATAACTTCGTAGCATTGTAACTAGAAAGATATGAAAATCTTAAGTTCAAGCAATAAATAATATTTTGAACATATTCCATCGTGATTTGCTTACAACTCTCTAATGAACCATCAATTTGAAGTTTTTGTGTATTAGCATGATCAGTGTGAATCTCTAGAACTACACTGTAAAGAAAATCATGTTTATGAGCAATTCCTTCTTTGTACTTGATTTATAGATAACCCAATTAAGATGCCTCTATGAAATTGGATAAGTAGTAAGCACCATTTGGAAATTTATCATGTCTCAAGAATAATCTCCTCAAAGTGTTGAAAGTGACATCAATATCTGTCCCAAGAGAAGTGATATCAATGTGCTCCTCCTAATTTTTTTTTTAACTTGTTTAACTTATGCATTACATCAAAAGCATATGTAAGCAAAATTGTACATAAAATATTCTTGCTTTATCATACCAAGAGTCATCCTTTTCTTTTTTCCATAAGCTTAATATAGAAGGCATTAATCTTGTTATCCTTTCAACAACTTGCCCCCTAGATAATCATCTAGCTCCATGAATTTGAAGACAATGGAGAGTTTCAATATCCATCATTTCTTGTAGTGCCACAAGTTCATTGTTTCTTTTAGTTGAATATTGCACCTAAGAATATATTTTATTTGCCAATTTATCAACAAAAATGAACTCAGGGAATCTTTTTGAAGCATCCAATGCTGCCAGTGCCTCTAGATGAGAAATCCAATGAACACATACCAAATTTTGCACATCTTCCTTCAATAAGGTGACAAATCCATTTTCATTCCCAATCATTGAAGAAGCACCATTTGTAAAAACAACTATCAATTTTTTATTTGGTATCTCCTTTTCATTTTTTATTGTCTACAATGCCTCAGAAGATGTTTTTGCTTTACCATCATATACATTCATAAGCTTCACAAATTATGAAATAGGTTCTCCTAAAGCCTCTTCAAAAAAAAAATTCCAAGCCACGGTCAGTACTTTCATCCAACATGAAAAATATGAAAGGAATCTCTAGCATTTTTTGAAATTGTATCCACTCAAGGTACTCATAAATAGAAAGAATAAATTCATTTTCCAGCATTCAATTCGTATATGATGAATAATATACATGTTTTTCCATATTTGCAACATTTAATGACATGGAAAGGGAGCATAAAGACTCATATGTTGAAATAGACAAACCTTGTTCAGCTACCTAATATGCAAGTTTCATTGTTGTAATAATTCTCTCCTTGTTAGCATCATTGATTTCACTTATATGTTGTGGAATTGATTTTTGTTTTTTTTCATTTCCACAAATCCATTGTGCTCTTGAAAATTTATGGGAATTTGACTTTGAATGGGTAGAGTAATGGAATCATGTTGGATTGAAGCACATCCATTACCAAGTTCCCATGGACTAGATGCCTTATATGTTTGACACCATTCACATTTCATAACATATTTCCCTTCAAGAAGTAGACATTTTTATTTTGTATTCCATGTATCTCTAAAGTATTTTTTAACTTCTTTTTTTCCTACTACTAGATTCCCCTGCATCAATTTCTTGGTGAATATCTTCTTGATTAAATTCTTGATTGCATCTAAATACATTTTCATTCAAATCCAAATAAAGGTTTTTTTCTCTAAGTTCCCTTGATTTGTAAAATCTTGCATGTTTAAACATTTGTTTAATGGTAACTTGAGTTTTCTCCTTTGAAGCCATCTTCAATTTGTATTTTTTTACCTATTGAACATAAATACAAATCAATAAAAATTAGATGTATTTAGTAAATAGGTATTTTAATTTTTTTGAATAAGATATTTAAATCCTTAAAAATAAAAGAAAGTTGTTTTTTAATTAATCAGTCAAGATTTGCTAAAATATTTGATGTATAATAATATTATGTTGCAGGAAACAAGATTCAAGAGCAATTATGATCCAATAGGAAGGTCATAAATTAACCTTTTTCTCTAACTCAACTTTATGAAATTCTGTAATTTATTTTACTCGAGGGTTATTCTGGAATCTCATAATAAAACATAATGAAATCTCCACATGTTATGTAGTTCCTTGTTTTGTCATTGATTGTTGACCTTGATTACGACTATATTCTTTGAGGTCATTCAGTTGTGAATGACCTGGTTATGTATGTGAGTGGTACATGTTGTTGACCATGTGATGTTGATGTTGATCTCTTATGATTATGCTATGTTGGTCATGTTATTATCTTATTGATGTGATAGAGATATCACATGATCATCATATAATTTGATGTTGATAAAATGTTATATGTGTTTGTTATGATAGTTGAGATGTTATATGATGCTATTATGTTTTGATATAATCGAATGAATGTGCAATGATAAATGTTAATTAATGCTTATGCTTACATATGTATATATCATGTACTCTTATGTGTTGTCGAGTGTGACATGTAGAAACGGTACATGCGACAGAAGTAGGCGTCAGTACATCATGAACTCAGAATGAGTCATAAATCAGTTATAGATGTTGATAACCTAGAAAACATACTTGCTTATGTAGAAATATTGATAAACTATTTGATGCATGTGATGTGCATGGACTCAGAATGAGTCAGTTAAATTCAGAGGTGATGTCAAGCTATGATTCATCTTTTTATTTGAAATCCTATTTATTAATATTTGGTGTGTGTAGTGTTTACATGAAGGTGATGGATGTGATTGCCAATCATTCCACATCAGGGGATGGGGACGAACATGAAACAAGCAAATTCTAGCCATTCTCAATGCAATGAGTTTGATTAAAGCGAGAGAGGATCCAACTCATCAGGTGTGTGTTGTCGTGAGGGTAGACCGTAGTATGGTCACTCACGAGGTATATTGTTGGGCGGAATACAATAAGGACTCAATATTATTCCCCAGGAACCAATAACACCTCATTAGGGTAGGCGGGTTCCAGTTAATGACATCTCAATTGTCGTACCATATCCCCACTTGAGGGAATATATGAAGGGCATGTGGGAAGCATGGTGCCTTGATATCTCTGGTCGTGACAAAAATGCAACGGCTAAGTAACTAATA
Organism: Larix kaempferi; assembly: GCA_027924585.1. NCBI lineage: Eukaryota > Viridiplantae > Streptophyta > Pinopsida > Pinales > Pinaceae > Larix > Larix kaempferi. The sequence goes on from BSBM01001381.1 coordinate 3,053,483, forward strand.
ATCAATGGGCAGGGAAAATAGAATTAATAAAGTATAGCCTCGAAAGCTATTATGTAAAAATGAATTAATCAATTAATTCTAAAATAAAAAATTAATAAATAATAAATGTAATAATAATAATAATAAAAATAAAAGTAACAATAAAATAATAAATTTTATGAAAATTAAATGATAATAATAATAATAACGAAGATAATGAAACCAAAATTAGAAAAATATAAACAGCTAAAAGGGCAGGATTTTAAAAAAGAGAGAGGAGAAGCAACATAATTAAGGAAAATCACTAAAGCAAATTTTCTTTAAAAAAAACCGAGGAAAAGAAGGAAAGAAAGAAATAAAATTTCATCAATGATTGTTAAATAAGAAAAGGAGTAGGAGGGTCACATATTTGTATTCTAACAAGAGTATTGTAGCGCAGATTGGGCTATGAATTGTGTTGAGCTCGTTGATTGAGGTGTGGTTCACTATGATGCTAGTAGGATTGGGATATCCTTCGATATTGAGACTGAAATCATAGTTTATTTTCTAGTAGAGTGTCAATGGCCCCGTCATAGCTTGGGGGTCCCAGGGGAAGCAAATTACCCTAGGTTATGGTAGGGTGGAAATCGGTGGACCTTTTCTAGATTGACAATTTGGACGAGGAGCTTGCGACGGACCTTCGACAACTAATGCGATCTTCGGGAACTTCACAACAAGGTTCAAGTTTGCAAAATTTGTGTTATGGGTTCTTTATTTTAATGGATTAAATTATTAATATATGATTTTTTGAAGGTTAGATCTGTTCTTTAATTGGTATTGTTACATCTTAAAGAATAGATCTGTTGTATCATTCAAGAAAAAAAATTTGTTGTCTTGAATTTCATATCTAGTATTCTAGATATGTGCATGTGTAATTAGTGAATTCAATAGGGTACCCAAAGGGTCCCTACATGTTACTTGATCTAAAAAACATATCAACATAAAATAAACATTAAATCCTTCAGAACTAAAATTCATTCAAATATTTCAAATTAATTTATATGAATTTGTAGCAAAACTGTAACAATTATTTACCTCTTGTGTGGGGGGGTGATATAATTAGAAGCCCTGAGCACATAATAAACATAATGATTAAAGCAAGCAAAAAATAATGGCATTTAAATAAGCTTATTTACAAGTAATATAATGGCCCACCAAATACCATGGATCCCAAAAAACCATTAACTATAAACGTATTTGACTCTCTAACCGATTCAATTTTACCTGACAAGGAGAGAAAAATAAAAAGTATTTAATTATTTTTAGTGCTTTATACTTTATATTAATTAATGAAATCTTACTTTCCAAATTTTAGTTTCCATAATATAGAAAGTAAGTTTGAGAGAAAGAAAAAATATTATTAATTACTTTTACTTTTAGTACTTTTATTCTTTATATTAATTAATGAAAGTTTACTAACAAAAATCAAAGTTTCCATATATATATATATATATATATATATATATATTATGGGCTTCAGATATAGATATTAATGACGTGTAAAAATAAAAATGCACTTCAAAATAATGACTGAAGTTAAAATTCACACTTCATTAATGACGTTTACTTTTATGAAATGGTAGTCTTTTTACATGTAAAATGGAAAACGACGGTTATTTACCCATCAAATGTCAACCCTGGTGGTGCGAAGTGTGGGCTACTATGTGAATCCAGAAGAAATATAAAGGTTGAATACTTGTGGGTAGAAAGGATAATATCAAATAATGAAGCAGCGGCATACACTCTATATAAAGGATCATTAACCCTTCGTTCCCTTCAAGTTAAAGAGGTAACGATATTTGGGGATTTGATTGTGATAGTGAATCTAGTAAAAAAGCTAATGAAAAAGGAGTGGTAAGACTAGGGAGAATAATCTAAAATATTATCTGGAAAATAGACAACATAAAATAGGTAAACATCTTTCGTATACATCACTACAATAATAAGAAAGCTAAATTAACAAATAAGTCCACTTGTATGGACAAAGGGGTTCATGTAAAAAATCAACAACCTAAAGGTATAATATGGGTACCAGAATATTTAGCATGGTAGAAAACAATTGTGCAAAGGGGCTTAGGTCCAAAGACCCACTTTCAAGGATCAATATAGAAGTCATGTGGCACTCCATTAAACTTGAAGGACATGCAGATGTATCTCCTCGATGCAGGGGATATTTTAAGTCACGTAGCATACTCAATTTTCCACTATGTGGTGAGATAGATCAAGTAAATGATTTTATATCCCATTTATTTTGGCTCAAGCGTGAAGTTGGTATATATCCCATGTAAGGGATGGCGATATTTAGCGGTAGTTGTGAACTCTTCAGCGTGTTCTCTAGGGGGGGTGATTGGAGTTTGCAATATATGCATTGGGGACATCTAGATACGGGTAGGTTCATCTCCTCTATTTGGTTCATTAGCCTACATTTTGAGTTTTCCTAGTTTGGTGCTAGTGGTAGCACTTATGGGAAATTCTGCATGTCCCTAGCTAGAGGTAATGCATTGGACATTATCAAAACTTTCCTTTCTAGTGTTTATTTGTTTGAGAAAAATCACTCGTATGATCATCTAGGATTTATTTTTCTATGCCAATGAGTTGGATTGGGCATGTTTATTGACATTGAGTGAATTTTCTATTGAAGAAAGGAGCTTAAGACAATCTAAATATCGCATGTTGATATTTGTACTTCTAAATATTCTAAACAATAAAAATATAATGGCTATTTTTTCATGCTTTGGATAATTTTGGATAGAAAAAAATTATGGATTGAAGAAAGTGTTGAGAAGGGTTCATGATAAGGTGTATGGAATGAGACAAGCCATTCTCTATTTGACCAAGTAGCTTGGATTCCAAGAGAAAAAATTAGTAGAGACAGAAACCAAAATTCAAGATAACAACACTAGATTAGATAGAATGGAGGAGGTAATAAACAAACACTAAAAGATGATATTGAAATTTACTTAAGGAACCCCACATCAGGCACAATTGTACTTAAAATGGTCCATGGTTTATTTTTCTTCTTAATTTTAGGTGTCTTTGTTCACCAGTATAGTTATAGAAGTGATAGGAAAGTTTACAATCATGCATCTTGTTTTTGTTTAGGGACTATAATCTAATAACACAACTCAATAGATCTTGGTTGTATAATCATTTTGGAATTTTATGTAATCTTTGGCTAATTTGGGACACCACAACCCCTTTATATATATATATATATATATATATATATAATACTTGTTTATGTAAAAATTAATGTATATAGATGCTATCTTTTAATTCCATAACCATGTGGTCCTAAATGAAATAAATTTTGTTAAATCAATGTTAAATACTAATTTAAAAAATGAGAAATATCTAATTTTAAAATTTTGAAAATTTTCTCCCCATGAAAGGTGTTTACAGAAGCCTAGGACAATGTTGGGTCTCAGGTGGATCACCCCCCCATGCCTCTCTAGGAGTAGGGGTGTCTGAAGTGTGCTCGACTCTACCCGATGGAGTCATAGGGATTTCTCCCGTGCCAGAATGTGTAGTCATGACGTTGATGACGTATGTTTCGTAAGAATCCGAAGACTCGGAGGGAGCCCACTGGTGTCACCTCTCAACACGGCGTGAAAGCTCGGCAGCTGGTAAACCAGCCAACCGACGAGATCGATGGAGAGCCAAACTTCACGCCACGATATCTCTGAAGAGACTATAAATTCAAAACATCCTCTAACGACCAAAGTATAGATAAAAAACAGAAAATCAAGAGCACACACCTAGAGAAACTACAGCCAAGAGCAGACAAACAGAGTGTCGAAATGAGCTCCTGACACTAGAGATGGTATGGCTCGCCTAGGAGAGGCTTGAGACTCCCAAACTATAGCCGGAGGTAACATAATCAATTATAGAGGTTCCCAGGCTTCACTGCATGCAAAGGGCCAGAACCGTTGGCAACAAACAATTGTGTTGTCCAACCCCTATCTGACTGCGGACACAAAAAGTATAACCACTCGAAGTACCCTGCATGATACCTAGGTAAGGAAACTATGGTCACCGTAGTATAACCAATGCTCACGGGGATAGTCACTGGTGGGATCCGTCATATGGGCAGGGTAGCTAAGCCCAAAACTCAAGAGGGTCAAATCCCCCAGGAGTCCCTAGATACGAACAAATCCTGGAAATATCTTTTATGTTTGGCCAGTAATGGAGGGCTATCTCCGCAACCAACCTCCCGTGACCTCGTGCTTAACTCTGGTCTGAGTAGAGCTTCCTGAGAACACCGATGTATACCATGGATTTCACCTCTCTGGTCAGACACATAATGTTTTGTCTAGTAGTCTTGGATTGTTTACTTACAATGATCTATTCCAAGACTCTAAACCTATGCTAGTTGGTGTACCCTATAAATAAAATCGTTCTAATCAATTTTAATATTAAGCGTTAATTTTAATGGTTGTGGTTACTCAAAGGATATGGTTGTGAAACTAATGATGTATATGATTCAATAGTATGCAAAATCGTTAAACTCTAGACTCATCTATCCAATAAAAACAATGCACTAGGATGAAAACCAATCCAACGGTTTCGAAATAAAAATGCAACTTTTTTATATTTTCAATGCACAAGTAGAACCTAAATGAAATCACAAGCACTCATATGCAAAATGCAGTACATAAACGTAATTTTTTTTGTATTTTCACTTATAAGCAAAATGAAAATGCAAAACTATGTTTTTGTATTTTTCAATGTAATGAAAGGAAAAATGCAAGCAAAATCACACTATTTAGTTACAAAAATGCAGAGGAGATCACTCAAACAACCCAGCAGATCGCAAACAATAAGACTCAGCCAATGGAATGAGCTTAAAAATTAAAAATGGGTAAAAACCAATGACACTCAAAACCAAGAGAAAAGAGAAGTTCTGGTCACGAACAAGGCTTGGAATAGTCAGGAACAAGGCCAAAAAAGACTCAGGAACACTAAAAACCAACCCATCAACAACCAAAGGCCATAAACCAATCACCCCCGAAGTTGTACACTACTGTCGAAGGAATACCTGCGGGTACCCGTAGGCTATAGTGCAGACAGAAGTGGGTAGACGTGGGCAAAACTAGGCTCACCCGCGTACAGGGAAAAGAAAATGAGCAGAAAAAGAGTCCTATGTATTAGAAAAAGGATGTTTTCTATAGTGTATCCTAATGGCCAATCAATGACACAGAGACTCGACACACAACAACTATAAACTAGGAATAATTCCAAAAATCCCCAAAAATGGATGTTCTCCCCAGCGGAGTCGCCATTTCTATTACGGAGAAAACTTCCTTTGGATTGGAGTAGACCACAACAGACAGCTGACTACCATAAATTAACTCAATTCTCAATGCTATGCTATATAAATGGCAATGCTAAGATAATGGAGAATATAACCAACCTCGATCTGGACATTCGATGTAGATCCCCACTGAAGCTTTTAATTCGTGCACTTGAACCTGCAAATTAGTCTTGATAGCCAATATACAACAAGAGCATGTAATATATGAAAGAAATTAACATCATCAATATCAATGGTCCATGATATTATAAGTAAATGCAATCCAATGTAATATACACAACATTCACAACATTAATGGACGAGAATATGAGTATTTCTATTAATAACTAACAAGAAGTACAATGTGATACGACCTGTTGCCGGCAACCAGTCTGAACCAAGAACTGGGTCTCTCCACTTGTGTGTCCACCACTTCAATCCTCCATGGAATGGAAAACTCAAACTATGATAGGATTTTGGAAGGTGAACATAAAGGGTTCACAACAACAAGGATCAATGAGTGTAGAGTCAAGATGCGGCAAAAATCCACTAGAGTTATCTTGCTCTCTCCTTCTCCTCTCGTCCATATGCCATATGTGCTCAATATATAGTCCTTCCAAAGGTAAGTGAAAGGACACATCGAGGCTTTTCGGCGAAAATGGAGGGCCAAAGGTCACCCTAAGACCACTTTTTGGGAGTAAAAAGTCATTTACTAGTGATTTTTACCATTTTACTTGTCACCCTCGGTCTATAGTGATGCAGCTCGTGGGTACATTGGCTAAAGTGTGACAACTAGCATACAGGAATAAAAATAGGGAAAAAGTGTATCTGAAGGAGATAAAGTGGATCTGAGTCAGTAAAATGGATCTTGAAGGCCAAAGAGTGTTGATGGTCACAAGGTGGAAAATTACATTATAACAATAATAAATAAAGAACCAACAAACAATGATTGATGTATTTTATTAGAATGAACAAACTACATGCATGGAAATGCCTTGTTAATGACTTGATAAGATGCCCACTCTCCAAGTAGAAAAGGAACCCTCTTGCTGAAGATGATTCTTGAATGTTTAGCTGTTGTCCCTGTGTGCAATCTCCTCCAATATGTTCTAGGAAAAACCAAAAAACTATCTTAAACCCATACATATGCCATGTTTGTTAGTTTGAGGTGTCATTATTTGCCTTAGATATCTAGGATATTATTTTAGGGATTAAGGCTCAAGTTTACTACCCCAACCATGTCAAGGGACTTGAGATCCATACCTAGAGCTAAAAAAGTGTTAATTTAATACATATCACCACTCATGTGAAAATGAATTCATCAATAGGTCATGCCTAGTAGTTAAATGCAATGTTATTGGATGTAGATGACTATAATATTCCTTTAGGGGATAAGGCTTTTGTTTCTTAACCATGTCTTGGGCCTTGAGTCCCATTATTAGTGTTTAAAATCCCTTGATGGCATGAATATCCCCACTTAAAGGCCAATGGTGCTTCAAGGAATGATTCATGACTCTATATGCCTAAATGGTTTTTTTGGGTCCAAAGGAATGGTCTTTCTCCCTGTAAATCCATTCCCAATATCATACGACACATGCATATTTCTCAAAACCACCTGACAACAAAAAAATCATCATTAATAGGCTAATGATACCATCAGGAAACAGCCTTTCGTTGTTTTCTCATCTCTGTAAATTTGTATTTTTTTATGCCATTCATGAAAGCCAACTTCAGAAGTAGCCTGAGGGCACTTAATTCAATGAATTTGTTGGTCCCATTCCCCATACCTGCTTTGAAGGAGATTTTAATTATTTCTGATAAATAGATCACTCCTCCTACTCCAGCTAAGCTTGGGTTTTTTTTAGTCGTCCCATCAAAATATGACCATGTAATTTCCTTATTTATGAATTCTTCTTCCACCTGCCTTGTTTTTACTAAAGAGTTTGCTTGAGGAAAACATTACAGGGTAGCCACCGCTCTGTTTGCACAATATAAGGGATAAAAACTTTTGTCTTCGAAGATCTCATGATTTTGAGCTATCCATATTTTCCAGGAATCTATGAGGGGAAGAATTTTGAAATCATTATAGTCTAAATTGTGAACCCAAGAATTCAGGCAGTCTTGTGTGGAAATCACAAACCAAATTGTGAGCCCAAGTTCCTGTTTCCACTTCAGTAGAGGATTTAGATTTTACATTTTGGAAAAATGATCTCCTCCCTTTAATTCCTAAGAGACCAGAAGCTGGATTCAAACCTATTCCTCCTCCACTATCATTAGGGGTCATGTTCCCCGAACTTCCTTATCTATGTCTAAGCTTCAACTTAATCCCTCATCCACATCCATCTTAGAAATCTCCATTGTTGAATATTTTAGAGCTTCATAATTTCTAAAATCTAGATTCACTTCTTGAGAGACTTTTAAAAAACCAAAGCTTTGACCAAACGAGAAACCTAGACACATAGGAGTTAGTTTGGGTAGCTTACCATGGGTACTCTATCCCAATATTTTGATCCACCTAAGATAAGTTGCATGTGTGTTAATTATTATAAAATGTGTTCTAGTTAGGTTTTCTTAATATGATGCTTCCCTTCCCTACCAATATAAAAAGATACGCCCATACATATTTTACATAAAAATCTAGGCTTAATGTTTCCACACCCATAAGCACTAACTAAGATCAAAATTCGGTCCTCACATTCCATGAATGGTGCTTGGGGTAAATGCAACCATAGTACAACATGCACTCTTTAACCAAAAGGACTCTACCAAAATTGAACCTAGGGCCTTGTAGAGATATTTGCAAGGATAATTTTAGGGGCGAAATTTAGCCCATGGGCTATTTTTCCATGTTTTTTTCCCAAAAAAGATTCGCCAATTTGCATTTTTTGAAGCCCCATTTCGCCCAATTTTGATGGGGTAAATTTTTTTCACTCTAAAAATCGGCAAATTATTATATAAACTATATAAAATCCATAGAAATTGAAATAATTTTAGAAAAATATCGCCAAATATTTTATAGTTGGCATTTTAAGAATTGGTAAGATTCGCCAAGGTTTATACACTTTTAAATAAGTATGGATCCTTAAAATTATGCCTGGATATTTTCCTTGAAATTGGTATGTTTAAACCTACTTGACTATACATATATGTATACCATGTTTGTTAGGCTGTGGTTTAGTGGTAACTTGGAACAATGTCTTGGAACATAACTTGGGTTCAAATCTTGACGTGCTTGCTTTCTCTAACAAGGTGGATGGCCAAGTGTGGCATTTATTGCGGCTTATTCATCCCTATTTATATGATCTATGTGTTGACGGTGGTTATTCTCCTCACTATCAATGTGATTACAACCAATGCCATGGATTTTCTGCCAATACATGAAATAATAGAAAACTTCATTTAGCATTGAGCATCAATGTTTATTCATAAATTCTCTATTATAGGGTAGACAAAACCATCAATCTCTTTCCTAGACTCGATTGAGGTTTTCTGATTTGTTTCTTGTCTTGGGATTGACATTTGAACATCACAAGCTTGAAACCTACATAGATCAAGTGCTCAATAACCAACACGGAGGATTTGATGGTTATTTGGATACAGTTGGACGTGTTCCCGTTGTTAGACGAACTTGGTTGAGTAGAACTTTGTTGCAATTTAACATTTTAATTCAGGGTGAAGTTATCATAATCTAGGTGTAGTAGGCACAAGTTGGTCATGCTCTAGGTTATGTATGAGGTAGGCCAATTCCGCATGACCTCAAGAGCCGAGATGAACTTGAAGGGTGCTAAAGTTCAAGAAAATGTTGGACATGCTATAGGGATGTGACACCTACTAAAGTGTGTTGTCTCTAAAGCTAAAATACCCTCCATCTCAAGAAGAACCTCTCTTTTATAAGGAAAAAAACTAATCACATTAGTGGGAAAGATAGATCATGGCCTTATTAGTTTATGATTCAATATTTGGCTGAGGAATGGCACTTGCATAAATTTTAGAACCACTCTTAGTTTTAATTTCGAATCAATCTTTTTAGTTTTTCTTTTAAGAATAATTCCACATAAGATTATTTTAAGGTAATATTAAGCTAGAAAAAGTGGGAATTAAGGGCACAACTGATGATAATGGCTCAAATCTACGCAAATAATTTGGATTACCAATTTTGACTTAATATGAAAATTCGCCATTGCAATACTGAATTTTGAAGCGTGCGAAATAATTTGGATGACTAATTTTGAGTGTCATATGAAAACCCACCATTGCAATATTGAATTTTGAAGCATGCTTTCCTGCAATAGGTTGGATTCTAGCTTTCCTGATCTAATTTAACGCGAATTGAAGTATGAGCAGCATGAAACAAAAGCTATGATCCTTTTTGGGTGAAAATTTGTTCATTGAGTGACCAAATTTGTAGCCAGTGCAAAAAATCGTTCAACAATAAACTACACGGATCCAACTACCCACACGGAGAAAGGTTCAGAAAAACTCCAATCTACCGGCCTATCAAGTATTGTGGTTTTCAGAAGATTATGGCATATTCTATGCATACAGAGAAATGTGTCTTCAAAGGCATTGGATTGTTATCTTTGGCTATCCAGAAGCATGAAGATGGGTATGTTGCAAACATATATGGTATGGTCACCAGTACCATGTATGTATCCCGCAAACTTGAAACAATAGAATACTCAGGCAATTGCATGCCACACAACACAAATATGGACAAGGATGAGATGGGTGAAAGTGCCAAAAGCACAAAGGCTAAGAGGGACACATTCGACATCCTAGAGCAGGTTGTTTTCCTTTAGTTACACACATAGAAGATATCATTACAAAAATTCCTTATATTTATGTATATTGATACCTGTTTGAAGTAGCACACCAAGTGTTTGACAAAATGTGTGAATGAGATATGGTTTATTTGACTGTTATCGTGGGTGCTTGTGTCAGGCATGGGAATGACCAGGAGGATCTGAGATTGTTCTATCGATGCAATGATATCTTCCATTTTATGATTATATGTGCCCAATTTCTCGTCCCCGCATTCAAAAGCGAAAGGTAGCTTACCTGCCCAGATATCATTAGACAGCCTGATTTTTTCCTCTGTTCAATTGAAAGGTGGGACGATGACTGAAGGGAGCGGTCCGAAAGATAAGGAGCAGTTCTCTAGCCTGGAACTAGGCACTCTATCAAATGCAATGCTTGGGAGTGAAACCTAATTCGGACTTGATGGTGAGCTTGATTTCTTCCCATGCTAGTGTATTGGCTCCACAACAAAGTAACATGTTCTAGCGATTGCTCTCATAGACATGTATGGTAGTCTGTATTTTGTGATATCCCAGTTGTTTTTTTATTATTAGTGAAATGAGTATGTCAGATGCTCTTTCACCTTTAAATGGGATTGTGGTCTTGAATAGTAAAATCTCTACAAGCCACGATGTGGGAAATAGGTGAAAAGAATTATAAAATTGTGCAGAAATCAAAATACGATTCACTGGACAAAATGGGATTCCCTTCCCAATGGGAGTTTCCTTCCAAAGTATACGATACTTAACAGTTGTTTTAGATCATATCATAGAAAACCTTCTGATGTCTATCATGCAAAATCTCATTCTCCTGGTTAATTTGGATCTAAAGAAAACACCACTACAAGAACCATTTCTATGACATGATTTGACTAATGCTGGTGTTCATTCGTTGGGTTCTTGCAACTATTTATCTCATATGTCCCTTTTCCATAGTAGGGAAAATTATCAAGCATCTTTTACATGAGTAAATGACATGGGCATGGCTGAGGGTGGTAAAATCATGGATCCCATCAAGCTCAGAGGATTTTATAGAGTGACAGATGCTACTGTTAGTGTGCTCATACACACTTGAAAACATTTAAAGACTTTTGAACTCTATAACACATTTCATTTTTCTGATTTGGATTTTACAATCTTCTAGATCCTTCTCTTTCCCTCATGCATGTCAGAGTGATCTATTGCTATCTTGTAACCAGTGAATCAGTGGAACAAATTGCTCTCTGTGAATATCTAGAGGTGCTTGACCTCACATGTTTCAGGAGTGTAGAAGATCATGGTATGAGAGCTATTTCAAACCTTACAAAACTTAATACTTTATTTAGTGGAGTGGATATCACTAACACTAGAATTCCCATCTTAGGAGGTGGAAATGTTCCCTTGGTATCCTTGTCTCTACATGGTTGCAAACAAGTAACTGATTGTGGAGTAGCATTTTTGTTGGAAGGTTCCATTAAGAAGACATTGTCAAAATATGCCTACTATAATAGACAAGATGATAAAAACGTTGACAAAAGTGGGACTAGATATAGTTGAAGTTTGCAATCGCAATTGTTTATGTGTCACAGACACATCTATTGCAGCTCTTGTAGGTATAGATTGTGATGTGGTGGTCCAAGAAACTCTTAGGCAACTAGATCTCTACAATTGTAGGGGTTTATATTTGGTCTCACTAAAATGGTTGAAAAAACCTTGCTTTCCATTCCTGCATTGGCTAGGTCTGGGATTTACTGCTCTGTTGGGTATGAGAGAACGGGATAAAATTACAAAGTAGCATCCATCTTTAAGCATATGCTGCACTGGTTGTGAAGTGGGCTGTCATGATGAGTGGCAATCTAATGAGAATCTCTGATTTCTCTGTGGGGGATATTTTTTATTATTGTTCACAAAAGTAAAAAACCACACTTTCCATGCTTGCTCTGCCTAGGTCTGGTATCTACTACCCTATTTAGTTTGAGAGAACTGGATAGATTTATAGTGCTCTGGGTAGGTATGGGTTCTACTATCATGTTTAGTTTGAGAGAACTGGATAGATTTACAGCGGGGCACCTCTCTTTCAGCACATAGAGTGCAGGATGTGTAGAGCACCATAAAAACATTGTTTAAGAAACTTTCTTTCAATATTTGTGCTTTAGAGATATTGCAATAAGTCATACGAAGAGTTTCTGCATGAATTCTGAAAAATCCACCTTCCCATCAAAGTTAATGTCAACCTTGTTGATCATATTCTCACAAACTGAAATATCTCTTCCCAACAATTCTAAAATCCAGTACAGCTTAGAAGTGCAGATGTACCCATCTCCATCCCCGTCGAACACCTTAAACACCTGCACCAATTCACCATGGGATTCCAAGCCATTGTCTCCATCAAAATGCTGCTCATCCTGATCATCATTCCAAAGACTATTGTACATACACAAAATCTCAGCTAACCCAAGAGACTGATGATCCATGGACATCCAATATGTGTTTTGAACTTACATCCAGTCCCAGATAGTTTATTATCTTCTTGATATCTTAATTGTTGATCAGTCAATCAAAGCCCCTGTCAATTACATTGAAGACCCTCAGCAAGTACTTAGGGAGCATTAATGTAGACCTCAGCTTGGGGTTTTCTGATCCAAACCTTGTAACTTCTGCACTATTTCTATTGTCTTCTTCATCAAGTGCCCCATGCTCGATATAATTTGGTTTATCTGACAGAAGAATAATATGATAGAATTTCAATACAATATGTAGTTTCTTATGGAGATGGGGGTGATGCATTGAGCATATGATGAACACCAAGCAACAGGTGACCCTCTCATGGATTGGTTCTAAAATATTCCTGCAACTTTCTATCAGACTAATCATCCTCCCAGTCGACTGAACACCACTTCCAAGATTACAATGAAACTGCTACAAAAATTTGTTAATATGTACTATATGTTGAATTGTCACTCCACAATATCAAGTATAATAGTCATATGGAACATGCATTGGTTTGAAAATTCTATTAAGTGCTTTTAAGGATTTTTATTTCCAATGCAGTGTGTATTTACAATGTACAAGGTGCTTATTTAAATTAATAAATTTGGGCTATCAAAGGACTCCACATAGATTAAGGCTCTTTTTCTAGTGTGATCGACCGAAACACCACTCCGAGATTGCAATGACATTGCTACTAAAATTTGTCAATATGTTGTGTATGTTGAAGCTATCAATCCACAATATCAAGCATAATAGTCATAGGTAGCGTGCACTAATTTGAAAATTCTATTATGTGCCTCTAAGGAATTTATTTTTTGGCAGGTTGCAAATTCAAATGTTCGCTGCAATGCATTGCTTTTGCTAGTAGACATGTTCCCTCTGGAAGATCTAAACGCATGAAAAGAAGAGAAGGAAAGTTTATTGGAGAAGCAGTTTCTGCTCCTTGAGAAATTGCTTGTAGACGAATATATAACGTGCGTTCTGTGGCTATTTGCCGAATTCTTTGTCTATTTTGGGAAGTTGTGCCATCTACAATTACTGTGAAACTTCTGTCAAAAATTATGGATGAAATGGCACATGACACATCTAGCAGTGCAGTCAGGTGTGCAGTAGTGGATGGAATGATATATTTACTTGATAACCCACAAAGTCATGAGTTGCTGAAAGTACTACTTCCAAAGTTGGCACCATTGCTTGATGATCATGTCTTGTCTGTAAGGACAGTGGTTGCAGATCTCCTTTTAACCGTAAAAGACATTAGAGCACTTCAATTTCATAAAGTATGTCCTTCATTTTTGGTTGTTGGTTGAGCATCTTGGAAATTGCACAGTGTGATTGTTATTATGCAAATCAGTACTTGGTTAACTTAGAAGAATGCTTCCTCATTTTATAAAACAACTGGAGTGCATTGCTATTCATCGTTTCATTTCAATTTATTTTTTCAATGTAGGCGGTGAACCTGGATTCCACACTATGCGCTCTTGCAACTGACCAATTTTTGGTCGACAAACTATTAACCAGGCTTCTAAATCCATCATACTTCCCCTCCAAAGTGCCAGTATTTGAGGCATGCAATCGTTTCATTACTCTGGTAAAAATATCTCCCCTCGTAGTAGCAAGGTTTTGTGAATATGCCCTGTCTGAGGGGGTTCCTCCAAAATCTCTCATTGAATTAGTAAAAGTCTTAATTAGTCTTCTCATGATACCGACAGATTTAGATACCAAGGAAAAAGGTTCAGTATATTAGCATGTAATTGAACATTATATATATATATATATATATATATATATATATATATATATATATATATATATATATATATATATAGATATATATATATATATATATATATATATATATCAGGAACATAGGATCTTGCAAGTTTTTAAATTTGTTTAGCTACTAACATTGCAGAATAGATGCCAAAGATATTATTGCAGAACAACTTTTTTAACTATCACTATTACTTGAAAAAATAATACGTGGAAGAGAAATAATTAGAATTAGCAGGATTGCAACCATTTTAAACCAATGCATTACTATGGCCTTTAAGAAAGCATGACATCATTTGGTTGTTCTAAGCCAGGTCACAAATGTTCCTATATCTTGTAATCCCATATATCTTGCATATAATTGATAGATAGACTTTATTAAAAACGAACACCAGATTAGGGATCTATAAGGTGGAAGAGCTACGTCAGGAGGTAGCATTCCTTTTTAGGTCTGCAAATAGATATGCATGACAAAAAGGAATGTAAATTCCGAAAGTAAAAGACGACCCATATAGGAGCCCCCAGTATACTTAGTTGAGTGACCTCCTTGGGGAGGAGCAGCTTGGGCCTGTGTGTATGTTGGCACAAGAATTTTCACCTGAGGTGCATTATTTGCAATGCCCATCCTTCATTTGGTTGAGGTGAAACACAAACCCATTCCACCTCTTCCGACACCGAACCATTCCTTCTAAGTTGCAGGAAATGCTTAGAATGGTGGTGTACCCATCACAGAAACATGGAAATGGTTATGGAATGCCTTGTAAACGTCCTTGGTTGTATCGTATGATGTTTATAAATCTGGAAACATTGAACGATATGTCCAAGAACATTTCGAAGGCGTTTCATCCATTTTCAGTGACTTTTGGGGCATTTTTTTGGAAGTTTTTTAGGCCACCCGAGTGACGAAGGGATTTGGGACTCGTAGGAAAATATTTCCTTGTTCGTCCTAATGGTCATTTAAGACAAAACAGAGATAGGGAATTGAACATTAACTGTTTCAAGATGTTTGAAAGTGGTTCCAACCACATCATATTTCATATGGAGAAAGTAAAATTTCATATCGCATTCAGGAATCAGAATTCAGTAGACTTTTTTCAGGATTTCAACGTTGGTAGGATTCTAGCATTTCCACTGGATTCTATCATGTATGAGGGAATGGGATAGGAATTAGTCAATGCCACCAAGCTATAGGATTTTGCATCATGTAATCATCTATGAGAGTTAATATAGACATGGTTTTCCTTCTAAAGTGTCATTTTTACTCTCTAGTATAGCCTATATTTACATAAAATATAGTCTTGTAATGAAATGTTCACCAAAATTTACAATTTTCAGTAGTAAATTGTATGTTTCATATTTAATTTTCTCCTACCTATCTATATATATGACGCAAGTCACCTTACAGGAATACATTCTTGCTTAACAATACACACGACACAAACCACAATGCTTACACGAATAAGGTGTAAAACAGGGTGCCAGAAATGGCTTATATTACTTCTTTGAAATCGGTTACAATGCGGAAATAAATGAAACAAATAACTAACTACAGTCGGCCTCAGCCGTTACAACTTAGAAGTAACTGTGGTGTTTTTTCTCTGTGTGTTGACCTCACCCTCTCCTGGTTCACTGCGGAACACTGAGTTATGGATCGATCTCAACTCTCTGCTCTTCGGCCTGTCTGACTCTTCACAACTCTTCCCGGCTCTGCTCTCTGATGCTGCTGATCAAAGATCGAAGATGCTTGAACTAATTCTTCTCCACCATCTTCTACCCTACTGCTACTGTTCCCGAGATTACTGCAATCCCTGAGACATGCATCCTTCTTTCCTCCGATCCTTCCAAATCATGCAGACTTGCAACTGTCAGCTCCCAGTCGTGCTACACCGCCTCTGTCTGTGACAACACTCGTCCTATCCTTCACCTACTCGCAATAACTGTATTAACTTCCTTAGCAACCCTGAATTGCTACTAGGTACAGTTCCCTTTCCTTTCTACCCTTCCGACCCTACTACAGTAGTCGGTCACATCTCGACCTTCCTGTCGGCTTACTTCTTATCTCCTGCAATTCGCCAATCCTCCCCTTCCTCTGCGCTTGGCCCCACCAAACCTGTCATGTAGTAGTTCGACCACTAGTCGACTACCCGACATCTCGCTTCACCTGTCATCTATCGACTATAACCTGTCGACTCTTAACCCCACAACATTCGTTGTGTGCTGCTCTGGTCGGTTGCATACCGACTCCTCCTGCTCGACTTGTTGACTTCGACAAGTCAACCTACTTCCCGCACCAGTGGTCATCGACACTCCCGTTGGTCGGCTCCCTTATGTCAATCATCTTCGACTGGTCTGCCTAGGCCCCAATGCTCCTGCCTCAGACTCCCCAAGTGAAAAAGAACTCGATTGCTCTGTCAGTCTCCTGAAATATTGTTCAAAAATCCATGTCGCCTCCTGTAACTCCTCATCCTTCCAGTGCACCAAGTATTCCTTCTTCTGCAAGCTACACGTTCGTCCTGCCTCACGCTCTTCGATTACTTCTACGATCTCTTCTTTTTGTCGATATGAAATTTGGTCTGCCCATTCGATGCTTATCACTTCTTCACTTTCACTACTCGACCCTTCTTCAAATTTGTACAGATCTGAGACATCGAACATTTCTGAAATGTTCAAGTCTTCGAGCAATTCCAACACATAAGCATTGTCTGAAATCTTCTTCAGAATTCTGCGTGGCCCTATCTTCTTCAGCTTCAGCTTGTTGTATGTTCATGTTGGAAATATTTCCTTCTGCAAGTATGCATAGACTAAGTCCCCTTCACAGAATGACTGAGCCTCTTCTTTCTGTCGGCCCTTAACTTGTACGCCGCGTTACTCTTTTCTATGCGCCTTCGCACATTTTCACGAACTTCATGCATATTCTCTGCGAACGATTCTGCGTCCACTCTCTTCCTGGTTTCTATCGACAACTCGACCAAATCTACCACTCCATGTTGTCTTCTCCCTTAAACAATCTGGAATGGCTCAACCCATTCAACCAATTCACAGAATTGTTGTATGCAAACTCCGCCTGTGCCAATACATTTTCCCACTGCTTGGGTCTTTCAGCTGCTAGACATCTTAGAACGTTTCCCAAACTTCTATTCACCACCTCAGTCTGTCTGTCTATCTGTGGAAGATACGTCGAGATAAACTCCAACTTTGTGTCCAGCTTCTTACATAGGGTTCTCCAGAAATGCCCCATAAACTTGGTATCCCGATCCGATGTGATACCCTTTGGCAACCCATGAAATCCGACTATCTCCTTGAAGAATAGTATAGCAATCCCTATGGCGTTACTCATCTTTTTACATGGAATGAAATGCGCCATCTTCGAAAACCTGTCGACTAAAAAAAATATTGAGTCGCTTCCCTACTGAGTCTTCGACAGTCCGAACACAAAGTCCATGCTAAGATGCTCCCAAGGGTTATCTGGTACCGGTAATGGTGTGTACAACCATGTATTCTAACGCCTTCCCTTTGCCAACTGGCAAACTTGACATTGTCGAACCCACTTTCCGACATCTATCGACATCCTTGGCCAGAAATACTTCTCGTCAACCAATTCTTTGGTCTTGTCGATGCCAAAATGCCCTGCTAATCCGCCATTATGAAATTCTCGGATTTGCTTCTATCTCACTGATCCTCTAGGAATACACAACTAACTTCCCCTGAATAGATATCCTTCTTAAATGAAATAACTCAAGTATGGAGTTCTATCGAGACTCCAAGTTTCACAACAAGCCTTCCATGCTTTCACAAAATCCTCGTTGGTCTCATATTCCGTTTTTATCGACTCTATCCCCATTGCTTGAACTGTCATCATGTTTAGTAATGAAACTCTCCTACTTAATGCGTCGGAAACCTTATTTGACTTTCCTGACCTATGTCACAACACGAATGTATACCTCTGAAGTATCTCTCCCCACTTCCTGTGTCGCTGATCCAATTTCGACTGAGTATTCAAATACCTCAGTGCTTGATGATCTGTATATAACACAAATTCCTTGGGCAATAGATAATTCCTCCACTTCTTCAATGCTTGGATGATAGCATAAAATTACTGGTCGTAGACCAACTACTTTTGTTTCGCACCATTCAGCTTTTCACTAAAGAATGCAATTGGTCGGACCTCCTGGCTCAACACTACTCCAATTGCCGTTCCACTCGCATCACAATCGACCTGGAAAACGATTTCAAAGTATGAAAGTGCCAACACTGGGCTCTCATTGACCTTGTCCTTCAAATCGTCGAAAGCTTCTTGGGCCTCATCCGTCCACTTGAACTCGCCCTTCCTCATGCACTCTGTCAATAGTGCACAAATCCGACTGAATCCCTGAATGAACTTCCTGTATAAACTAGCAAGTCCATGGAAACTCCTCAGTCCAGTCGTACTTGTCGGTTCCGGCCAATCTACTATATCCTTCACCTTCTCTGGGTTCGTCACTAACCCTTTACTCAAGATTACAAACCTCAAGTACACCAACTCCTTCTTCATGAAGAAACACTTTTGTAGGTTCACCATTAGCTTTTCCTCCTGCAATCTCTGCAATATTTGACGAATGTGCTCCAAGTGTTTTTCCTTGGTTTGACTTAAAATCAGAATGTCATCTAAATAGACTACGACAAAATTTTCCAAGAATGGCTTCAACACCCCATTCATCAATCTCATGAATGTGCTGGGTGCATTAGTCAACCCAAATGGCATGACTAACCACTCGTACAACCCTTCCTTTGTTTTGAATGATGTCTTCCATTCATCTCCTTCTCTTACACGAATCTGGTGATAACCGCTCTTCAGGTCTATCTTCATGAAGTATGTCGCTCCACTCAGGCAATTCATCAAGTCATACATTCTCGGCAATCGAAACCGATACTTGATCGTGATCCTATTGATGGCTCTAGATTCTGTACACATCCTCCATTCTCCACCCTTCTTTGGTGTCAATACTACTGGTACTGCAAAGGGCTCAGAATTTCTCTGATTAACCCTCTGTCCAACAACTCTTGGACTTGTCGATTGAGTTCCTGTCCGTCTATTTGACTCATCCTATACGGTGCTTTGTTTGGAAGACTTGACCCTGGAATCACGTCGATCTGATGGGATATGCTCCTTGTCTGTGGCAATCTCATTGAGTTCTGATCAGCCATTATGTCACTAAACTCTTTGAGAAACTCCTCAATTTCGACGGGAATATCCTCCTCCCTGGTCGTTGCTTCGACATATGGTCCCTTCGGAATGATCACAAAACATCCCGACTGTCTTTCCTCTTCCTTGAGGACTTCCTTCGCGGTGCTCATCAACACTCACTTTTCCCAAAGATTTCTCTCACCGTGCTTACTATCATCTTGCTCTTCTCGCCTCGGCTTAAGAGTCCTTTTCACATCATTTTTCCATACTGTGACTGTGTTGGCTCAACCATCATAGATCATTTTTCAAACGTATTGCCATGGTCTCCCTAACAACAGATGGCATGCATCCATGGGAACTGCATCACATAGTACACTATCCTCTAATCCTTCAACTCGAAAGTTGATCAGGAACTGTCTGGTCACCTGGACATGGTGTCCTTTCTACAACCATGAGATCTTGTAGGGGTGTGGGTGCTCTGGACACTTCAACCCTATCTTGTCGATGACTTCTGTCGACACAAGATTCTCCGTGCTTCCACCATCAACTATGGTTTTGCAACGCCATTTTCAAATCCACACCTTCGTTCGAAAGATCGCCTTCCATTGTGTCGGCTCTATCTTGTCACATCGATCTTCCTGGATCAAAGCTCTCTGAACCATCAGATTTCGGTTCTTCCTTTTCTCACCTCCACTGTTGTCGGATGTCGCTTCTTCCCTCTCGTCGATTTGTTCATCCTTTCGACGTTTGGACTTCGACTCCTCTGTAGCATGTACGTTCCTTGGGTATTCATATTCCTTGTGTCCCATCCCACGACACTTGTAATAGATTATGGCTGGTCTGTTAGCTCCCTTCTTGTTGGATGGACCACTTCGACTAAACACACCACGACCACAGTTCTCACGACCATCGCGTTGGTTCTCTTGTGCTTTCTCCCTTGTCGATGTCCCTTCTGCATGTCGGTTGTCTTTGACACTTTCCTTCCCGTACCCGCTACTTTGGCCTTTTGCGGAGACAATTTTTGCACCCCGACCAGTTATCCTTCCCCTGGTTGCTGCGGATTTTCTTGATAGTTTCTCTTCTGCCTTCAGAGCTAACTGGTAGGATTCACTAACTGCTCTCAATCTTGACATGCTGAGTTCATCCTGAATAGCATATTTCAAGCCATTCACATACCTGGCGACAACTTCTTCTCCTTCATCAATTTGTCCTGACCAAATCGAAAATCGGTAGAACTCCTCTATGTACTCCTTCATGGTCATCTCTTTCTATCGAAAGTTCTGTAACTTCCTGAACAAGGAAATCACATAGTCATTTGGCAAGAACTTTCCCTTCAAATTCGCAACCATTCTGTCCCAAGACTTAATTTTCTCCTTTCCTTTCTTAACTCTGTTAGCCTATACATTGTCCCACCACAACGAGGCATGAACCTTCAATCACAGACATGCAGTCTTAACCCACTTAGGGTCCTCGATATGCTTATATTACTTCTCTGAAATCAGTTACAATGCGGAAATAACTAACTACAGTTGGCCTCATCCATTACAACTTAGAAGTAACTGTGGTGTCTTCTCTCTATGTGTCGACCTCACCCTCTCTTGGTTCACTGCGGAATGCTGAGCTTTGGATCAATCTCAACTCTCTACTCTTCGGCCTGTGTGACTCTTCACAACTATTCCTAGCTCTACTCTCTAATGTTGATGATCAAAGATCGAAGATTCTTGAACTGATTCCTCTCCACCGTCTTCTACCCTGCTGCTTCTGTTCCCGAGATTACTGCAATCCCCGAGACATGCTTCCTTCTTTCCGTCGATCCTTCCAAATATGGATGACCTGCAACTGTCAGCTCCCAGCCTCGCTGCACAGCCTCTGTCCGTGACGACACCCATCCTATCCTTCATCTACTCGCAATAACTATATTAACTTCCTCAGCAAACCTGAACGGCTACTAGGTATAGTTCCCTTGACTTTCTGCCCTTCCGGCCCTACTACAATAGTCGCTCACCTATCGACCTTCTCGTCGGCTTACTTCTTATCTCCTACAGTTCACCAATCCTCCCCTTCCTCTGCCCTTGGCCCCTCCAAACATGTCATGTCGTATTTCGACTGCTAGTCGACTACCTGACATCTCGCTTCACCTGTCGTCTGTCGACTATAACCTGTCGACTCTTGACCCCAAAACATTCGTTGTGCACTACTCTGGTCGGTCGCATACTGACTTCTCCTGCTCGACTTGTTGACTTTGAAAACTCAACCTGCTTCCCGCACTAGTGGTCATTGGCACTCTCGCTGGTTGGCTTCCTTATGTCAATCATCTTCGACTGGTTTTCCTAGGCCCCGATGCTCCTACATCAGAATCCCCATGGGAAAAAGAACTTGACTTCTCTGTCAGTCTCCTGAAATCTTCTTCGAAAATCCATGTCACCTCCTTCAACTCATCATCTTTCCATCACACCAAGTATTCCTTCTTCTGAAAGCTATGCGTTCGTCCTACCTTGCACCCTTCGATTACTTCTGCGATCGCTTTTTTGTCAGTCTGAAATTTGGTTTGTCCAGTCGATGCTTATCACTTCTTCGCTTCTACTGCTCAACCCTTATTCAAATTTCTATAGATATGAATCATTGAATGTTTCTGAAATGTTCAAGTCTTTCGGCAGTTCCAACACATAATTGTTGTCCGAAATCTTCTTCAGAATTCTGGATGGCCCTATCTTCTTTAGCTTTAGCTTGTTGTACGTTTCTCTCTAAAATCTTTCCTTCCACAAGTATGCAGAGACTAAGTCCCCTTCACAGAATGACTGAGCCTCTTCTTTCTATCGGCCATCAACTTATACACCGCGTTACTCTTTTCTATCCACTTTCACACATTTTCATGAACTTCTTGCATATGCTCTACAAACGATTCTGCGCCCGTGCTCTTCCTAGTTTCTGTGGGTAACTCGACCAAATCCACCACTCTGTGTGGGCTTATCCCCTGAACAATCTAGAATGGGCGCAACCATGTCGACCGATTCAAAGAATTGTTGTATGCAAACTCTGCCTATGCTAATACATTTTCCCACTGCTTGCGTCTATCGACTGCTAGACATCTCAGAAGGTTTCCCAAACTTCTGTTCACCACCTCAGTCTGTCCGTCTGTCTGCGGATGATAAGCCGAGCTAAACTGCAGCTTCATGTCCAACTTCTTCAATAGGGTTCTCCATAAATGCCCCATAAACTTGGTATCTCGATCCGGTGTGATACTCTTTGGAAACCCATGCAATCTGACTATCTCCTTGAAGAATAGTACAACAATCCCTGTGGCGTCACTCATCTTTTTACATGGAATGAAATGCCCCATCTTCGAAAACCTGTCGACTAAAACAAATATTGAGTTGCTTCCCTACTAAGTCTTCGACAATCCTAACACAAATTCTATTCTAAGATGCTCCCAAGAGTTATCTGGTCCCGGTAATGGTGTGTACAACCCTGTATTCTAACTCCTTCCCTTTTCCATCTGGAAAACTTGACATTGTCGAATGCACTTTCCGACATTTTTCAACATCCCTGGCCAGAAATACTTCTCGTCGACCAATTATTTGGTCTTGTCGATACCAAAATGCCCTGCTAATCCGCCATTATGAAATTCTCGGATTAGGTTCTCTCTCACTGATCCTATGGGAATACACAACTGACTTCCCCTGAACAAATAGCCTTCTTGAATGAAATAACTCAAATATGGAGTCCTGGCGAGACTCCAAGTTTCACGATAAGCCTTCCATGCTTTTGTAAAATACTCATTGGTCTCATATTCCATTTTTATTAACTCTATCCCCATTGCTTGAACTGTCATCGTGTTCAGTAATGAAAATCTTTTGCTTAATGCGTCGGCAACCTTATTTGACTTTCCCAACCTATGTCGCAACATGAATGTATACCTCTGAAGTAGCTCTACCCACTTCATGTGTCATTGATCCAATTTCAACTGAGTATTCAAATACCTCAGTGCTTGGTGATCTGTGTATAACACAAATTCCTTTGGCAACAGATAATTCCTCCACTTCTTCAATGATTGGATGATAGCATAAAATTCCTAGTCATAGACCGAATACTTCTGTTTCGCTCCATTCATATTTTCACTAAAGAATGAAATTGGTCGGCCCTCCTGGCTCAATGCTACTCCAATTGTTGTTCTACTTGCATCACAATTGACCTGGAAAACTTTTTCAAAGTCTGGGAGTGCCAAGGCTGGGCTCTCAGTGACCTTTTCCTTCAATTCGTCGAAAGCTTCCTTTTAAATTTTGAGCATTAATTCACAATACTCTAGGATCTTTATTGAGAGAATAACATGTACAGTATATCAATGCATATCAGTCATAACAAGCATGTCAATCATCACAAGAATCAAAAGCATGAGAGACAAGAGACACAAAGTTTCCGTGGGGAAAACCCTACGGTGAAAAACCCCACAACTTCCTCAGAGATAGAGAGAGCAATTGCTCAACCAAAGTACAACCAAAATACACAGAGATACTCTCCTAGTAGCAGATGATCCTCCTCCTCACTATTGTGCCACTTTTTGAATGAGAGAAGTGTGAGTTTCCGAGTGATCAAAATAGATATCTCCCGATCTCTATTTATACTTGTGTGTTTTCCCAGTGACCTTATGGGGCCGACTTGTCTAGCTAGGTACATCAACCATATAATATATATTTCAGGGTCGACCCCACACGTGGTGGTCTAATAACCCATAGGAAAATACACACACTTGCGACACTTGTCAATACACATGACAACACTTCCTTATAGATGAATAACACATCTCTTATAAGGGTACAATAAATATATATGAAATACATAGATGAAATACATTCCAAAGTTACATATACATCAACTTGGCCATTCCCTTAGGAGTAGTAAGCAGAGGAATACTGATGTTCGAACTTCAGGAGAGTGGATAAATCGCACCAAATGGAATCTTCAAAATGTGAACCATGATCTGAGACCAACTGTTTGGGGACCCCGAATTGAATTATAAAATGGTTAAAAAAGAAACGGGCAGTGGTGTCAGCTTTACAATTGAAGGTGGGCATGGCTTCATCCCATTTGGTGAAGTAGTCGACGGCGACAATGATGTACTTATGGCTGTTTGCGGATGAGGGTTTAAATTCCATGAAGTCGATGGCCCATTTACAAAAGGGACCAATGGTGACGACTGGGTGTAATGTAGCGAGTGGTGTCCGAGCCTTAGGGGAAAAAATTTGGCAATTATGGCAATGTTTGACTGCTGTGATGCAGTCGGTCAAGAGTGTGGGCCAGAAGTATCTGGCACGGATGACCTTTTGGGCAGTCGCCATTCGAGAGAAATGCCTGCCGCAGGCACCGCTATGACAGTCATTGAGGACTTGTTCGGCTTCCTCGTGTGTAAGACAACAATGGAGAATCGTGTCAACCCCTCGCCGGTAAAGGACATCGCCCAAGAGGAGAAATCGAGAGGCCTGGTGACAGATACAACGACGTCCATCACGATTTATGTTGGGTCGAAACTTCTGTGTATGAAGGTATAACAAAATATCACCATACCATAGGTCCTCAGACCAGATGATGAACAAGTGGTTGTCGGGTAACTCATCGGAGATTTGTGGGGACGGTAAAAGGGATGGGAGATCGGTGATGAGCTGGGAAAGCGCGAGGGCTTTAGTGCTCTTAGGGGTTGTGAAAGTGAGGTCATATTCTTGGAGGATAATTACCCATTTAGCAACGTGACCTTGCAGGAGCTGCCGATTCAAGAGATAGACCATGGGGTTGGAGTCGGTGACAACTGTGGTTTGACTAAGTAAAATGTAATGTCGCAATTTTTGGACGGAAAACACCACAACAAGGGCTAGTCTTTCCTCATACAGGTAACGTAGGGGTGGTCCAGACAGGGTTTGGATGACGTAATAAATTACATGCTCCTGGCGAGCAGCGTCTTCTTGAACAAGGACTCCGGACACGGCATAATCGGATGCCGAGACGTAAAGGATGAAGTCTTGAGAGAAGTCCGGGGGGGAGATCAAAGGGGCTTGTGTGAGAGCTTTCTTAAGGGCTTCAAATGCATCTTGTGCCCGGTCATCCCAAACAAAGGGTATGTGGGTACGAAGCAGGTGTAAGAAACCATGAATAGTGGTGGCATAATCAGGAACGAAGCGACGGAGGAAATTAGATCTCCCCTGCAGACTTTGGAGCTGCCAGAGCAAGCAAAGAGAGGGAAGGTCTATGATGGCTTGGAATTTCAAGGGATCAACAACAATTCCTTTCCGGGAAACAATGAAACCCAACAACCGGCCTGCCGGAATGCAAAAGACACACTTATGTGGGTTCAAGCGGATTTGATATTTGCGACAACGCAGAAAGACTTGTCGAAGGTCGTTAAGGTGGTCTGATCGTTTCTGGGAACGAGCTGTAAGATCGCCAAGAGAGACTAGCAAGATATGGACCAAGTTGTGAAAACAATAGGTCATGGCCCACTGGAATATGGCACCAGCATTTTTTATGCCGAAAGGCATGACGTGATAGGCGAAGGTTCCCCAGGGGGTGGTAAACGAAGTCTCGTACTAATCCTCCTTGCAGATCTGAATCTGGTTGTATCCGAAAAACCCATCCATGAAAGATAGGACTTCACGCCCCACACACGCATCGATGAGTTGGTCAATAAATGGCATGGGGAAGTTGTCTTTGGGACAGGCTCGGTTTAAATCATAGAAGTCAGTACATACTCTGATGGTGCCTTGTTTCTTATTAATAGGGACAGTGTTAGAAACCCAAGTGGTATATGCAATAGGATAAATGAATCTTGCTTTGCGAAGTTTCTCAATCTCTGCTTTAACAATGGGGAGCTTTGAGGGATGAATGGGGCATTGTTTCTAGCGAAAGGGGGGTACATCTGGCCATGTGTCAATGTGGTGTTCTATAATCGTGGGGTCAAGACCAGGCATTTTGGTATAGGACCAAGAAAAGACATCAGGGAACTCTTGGAAAAAAAATTTGTACTCTCCGATCTCATATTCACTACAGGAGGGTCCTAATATAATGAGTTCAGGGGCACCTCCTGGGGTAGAGATATCAATTTGGATTGTGGGTGATATGTTTGCCATGTTACCTTCCTCAAAGGAATCAGGAGTGGGAATGGGATCCTTAAACCAGTCGACTTTGGTGGGAAGGAAATCTTTGGACTCAACCGCAAATTGGGTGGCTGTGGTGGAGGAGGACTCTTCTGGGAGGAAATAGGAACGAGGGTGCATGTCTTCCCAGGGATAATTCGAGGCAGTGAGAGCCTCTAGAATCTCCTCATCATTGTGGAAACTTTGAGTTGTCAAATCGGTTGACGAGGGAGTGGTACTCGATGAGATCATATAGATGGTGTTAATCTCTCCGAATGAGGGTGATACTAGGGGGTGGATGTCCTCAATTGTGGGGGGGTGCCGTCTCAAGGTCCAAAATATTCATCTCGTAGAGAGCTGCTCTGTAATATGGGAGATCAGGATAGTGATGTGAGGAATGGCCATAAATACCGCATATTGCACAAGGGTGGTTGGTACGCAGTGATTTATCACGAGGCTTAGGGGTTGGATCGAGTTGGAAAACCGAAATGGTGGGGTCATCGTCAAGCATTTGCATGTGTTCCTGTAATACAGGTAATTGTGGACATTGATGAGTTGGATGGCCTAACTCATCACACAACGAACATTTGGGAGGAGCACAAAACACGGGGGGGTTTTACTGTTTTGGGTGGGGGTACAACAGTGTATGGTTGTGGGCCTTTGCCCCCAATGTGCTTGATAAGAGGGGGGGGATTCATAGATGACGAAGGGTTAGTGACACTGGGAGGTGGTTGACTAGTAGTGGCAATGGGTTGGACCGGTTGTAGGACGACATTTGGTGTCAGCGGGGGAACGGGAGGCGAAATATACCACACGGGTAATCCTAAGGTTAACCCGAGGAGGCTGAGAGTAGCCATAACCGAGATGGTTACTACTCCCGAGGGAGGGAATAGGAAGGGGATTGTGTGGATGGGTGTAACACCAATGTGACTAGGTACCAATGGTGGTTTGGGGAACAAGGGCGGTTGATTGTTGGATGTTTGTATATTGTGGGAAAGGGTACATAGGTCAGATATTTCGGTCGCTGGTGAGGGGGGTGGAATGGATTGGAATGTTGAGGTCATCGACGTATCTGAGTAAAGTCCAGGTCCCACGGAGGAAACCAACAAGGTAGATGCACAACAAACAGGTTGTTCAACCACGGGGAGAACATTTTCGGGTGCAGTGGGGGCATTGGGATTGTAATAGGTGAGTTGATCAACCTTGACCATGCATCCGTCATGGGGGAACATCATGGTACGAAAAATGGATAAGGCAACCGCCCGCATGGCATACATGTAGCTGCGACCAAGTAAGAGGTTATAATCAAGTTGGGCGCTGATGACCTCTATGTCAATGAGCACGGTTTTGCCGACCAACTGGATGGGGACATTAGCTAAGAGACCTTGGGGTTGAGCCAAATGGCCGTCATAGGCTTGCAACGTGGTGGTGGACTGCTAGAGAGTAGGGGATCCCAACTTCTGCAAAACGAATGTGGACATAACGCATGTAGAGGCACCTTCATCGATAATGCACCGATGGATGACAAGATTCCGAATGGAAACAGAAACTTGGAACGCTAAAGTGGAAGGCAGGCGTGGTTCGGATTGGTCTAAATCGAAGGCCATCAGTCGTGAATCATTTGGGTCAATAGCACCAATGGTGGAGAGCAAAGTCTTGCGCTGTGAAGGATAGATTTTTAAGACCTATAACGTATACATGGCTATGGGAGACTGGGTTAAGTCATCTACAATGTTGTAATTAGACGTAGCACGAGCATTGGGATTATTGTTGATGCGATGAAGTGGGAAGCATGGTGCTTTGGGGGCGCCATCTAGTGGAGCCGGAGGTATACGTAATGTCTGATCAATGGGATGAGCATTAGTGTTTTCGTCGGCGGGAGGGGCTTCAGGGGTGGAGCCATATTGGTTTCGATGGGTTTGAAGGTTGACATCGGCGGATGACATCATTAACAAGTGGTGGGAACCTGAGTCTATCATGGGTTGATCAGGAGCAGCATAAGTGATTTGTTGTTGTGGTGGCATGTTTCCCCAGTGGAGTCGCCAAAACTGTAGCTAGGGTTTTCACCCTAGCTTGTACAAATGAGAACCTATTAAGGATAAGGGACTCCATAGTAGCAGTTTAGAAAATACAGTAAATAAAAGACAGTACAGTAAAACAGTAAACAACTCTAAGCATGTGCATAGAATAACAGAAAGATAATAAAAATGTCTTTTTGTATTGATTATACCTCCAATGTGAAGGTTGATGAAGCCTTTGCAGCAGTCCAAGAGGGTTGCTTCCAAGCTCCAGTGTTGTTCCTTTCTCTTTCTCCAAAGGGTTTTAGAAATGGGCCAAAGGGGCACTCAAATGTGAAAGTAGCCCAAGGCTGAGCTAGGGTTTTATGAGTAATTTTGGCAGAGTAAGGATATGGATGACTGTGGATATGAAATGAGAGGCCTCCATCACCTATTTATAGGTTTTTTTAGTGGTGGAGTGCTGGCCCATGGTTTTGGGCACCATATGGTTTAGGTCAACTGTATAGGGTTTTTGCTTCCTTTTTCCCTCTTTTTCCTCTTTTTTGTATTTTTTATTCCCTTTTTAGAGGGTTTTTGCTATTTTGGTGGAGTTTTGGATTATTTTTTGGGGGAAAAAGGGGTTTTTTGGCCTTTTGGAGGCTTTTTAATGGTTTTTTGGCTTTTTGGAGGCTTTTTAATGGGATTTTAAGGTTTTGGAGGCAAATATGGTAGGAAATATAGACAAACGAGTCATGTAATGGGGTAGATGAGGTAGTGAGCACTTTTTGGGTGTTAACAGTGTCTTCAGAGATGACACATGGGGGATGAGATGGTACTTGATAGAATCAACAATGATTCTCTTTTCCTTGACCAAGTTCTTCTTATGCAATATCTTAGCCTCTTCATCCTCTGGGATAGGGACCTCAGAGCTGATGTAGGAGTCCAATTCATTTTCTTCTAGGATTAACCCAATCCTATACTTCCAGGCTCAGAATTTATCAACCCCTTCAAGCTTATCCTCAAGCTTGGTGTGGTGAGACATCTTAAAGAGTACTTCAAATGGAAATAGAAAAGATTTAGGTCTTACCACTTGACTTGCTGAAAACTGGATCTGGTCCCAGATTAGGGTTTGTCGGAAAAAGCCTAAAAATTCAAAATGTGAATTTCAACTTTCTAAAAGGATAGAAAGATGTGCCTTGATGAGCTGATCAGATTGGTGTATTCAGAATTTGAGATCTGCAAAGCTTCACCCTTCAGAAATGCCTTTTTGTCTTCCCGGGTTCACTAGGGAGGACCTTGAATTAGGGTTTGAGTTTCCCGGAGATCTACCCAGCCAAAAATCTCGATCCAAAGCTCTAAACTTCAATTTTTGCAAGGAGCTTCCAACTATGTCTTTAGATTCTAGAAAGTCCTATTTTTGTGGAAACCCTAATTTTTAAGGCGAAATCTGAAAATGCTTAGAATTGAATTCTAACTGGACAGATAGATTCTCCTTGATGAGTAGAGTCAATATACTATACTGCTTTTCCAAAATCTGTGGAGAGAAACACAATAAACAAGAAACCCTAGTTTTATGTCACTGCACAATGTCTTCTTCTCAGGTTAGCTCTGATACCATGTTAAATTTTGAGCATTAATTCACAATACTCTAGGATCTTTACTGAGAGAATAAGATGTACAGTATATCAATTCATATCAATCATAACAAGCATGTCAATCATCACAAGAATCAAAATCATGAGAGACAAGAGACACGGAGTTTCCATGGGGAAAACCCTAAGGTGAAAAACCCCACAACTTCCTCAGAGATAGAGAGAGCAATGGCTCAACCAAAGTACAACCAAAATACACAGAGATAGTATCCTATTAGCAGATGATCCTCCTCCTCACTAGTGTGCCACTTTCTGAGTGAGAGAAGTGTGAGTTTCCGAGTGATCAAAATAGAGATCTCCTGATCTCTATTTATACTTGTCTGTTTGCCTAGTGGCCTTATGGGTCCGACTTGTCTAGCTAGGTACATCAACCATATAATATATATTTCAGGGCCGACCCCACACATGGTGGTCTAATAACCCATCGGCAAGTACACACACTTGCGACACTTGTCAATACACATGACGACACTTCCTTATAGAGGAATAACACATCTCTTATAAGGGTACAATAAATATATATGAACTACATAGATGAAATACATTCCGAAGTTACATATACATCAACACCTCCTAGGCCTCGTCTGTCCACTTGAACTCGTTCTTCCGCATGCACTCTGTCAATGGTGCACAAATCCGACTGAATCCCCGAATGAACTTCCTGTAGAAACTAGCAAGTCCATGGAAACTCCTCACTCCAATCGTACTTGTCGATTATGGCCAATCTACTATCTCCTTCACCTTCTCTGGGTCCATCACCAACCCTTTACTCGAGATTACAAACCCCATGTATACCAACTCCTTCTTCATGAAGAAACACTTTTGGAGGTTCACCATTAGCTTTTCCTCTTGCAATCTCTGCAATACTTGTCGAATGTTCTCCAAGTGTTCTGCCTTGGTTAGACTGAAAATCAAAATGTCGTCTAAATAGACTACAACAAACATTCCCAAGAATGGCTTCAACACCTCATTCATCAATCTGATGAATGTGCTGGGTGCATTAGTCAACCCAAATGGCATGACTAACCACTCGTACAACCCTTCCTTTGTTTTGAACATTGTCTTTCATTCATCTCCTTCTCTTACTCGAATCTGGTGATAACCGCTCTTCGGGTCCAGGGAAAATTTTAAGACCCCCCCCCTAAATTTCTATATATAATAATTGGGCAAATCCCCATGATATAAAGGAAAATATGAAGGCTATTTTATCAATGTTATATTATTTATATATAATTTTTTGGTGAATCTCTCATTGAATTATATAATCTTGTAAAATCTTGGCGAATATTTCACCAAATTAGAAATCCTTGTAAAGTCTTGGCGAATATTTCACAAAATCATAAAACCTTATAAAGACTTGGTGAATATTTTACTAAATTATAAAATATTGCAAAGTCTTGGTGAATTTTTCGATAAAGTTCAAAACCATATATAGTAATAGGAAAACATATTTAAAAAATACTAATACGAGATAAATATTAATAAATCATCACATAACAAGCCCTCTTTTGGTGGTAGTTTGGTACCTCACTCTAACTATCACAGTGCATAGAACACATACCATCCTACAAATGATGGAATTGATTTGCATCCCCGACAACAAGTTCTCGCCCAACAATATTGGAAATGAAATTGGTGGCAGTGTGACAATTTCCACAAAGACGTAGGTTTTTGACAATTACCATAGGCATCCCTAAGGGTATACTAATAAGTCCAAAAGCAATGGCTAGTATTTTGCTATGATAGTAGACGAAATGTTCTTCTGCTGCTCCTCCACATCATAAAGCACAAAATTAGTATCAGGCACATACCCTGCCATCTTGATGAGCATGGTCAACTCATCCAGTTTTGCATAGATCTTGTCTATTTGTGGGTGAGATGTGTCTCTTGTAATGAATTTTTGCACCTTGTTTTGGACCTGAATCTAGCTATATCATGTCTCCTTCTTCAATCCCTTCTCATTCATCAATTTCCTAATATTTTCTACATCATCCCATCTTCTAGCCAGAGCATAGGTATTTATAGAAGCACATATGTTGCAGCATCTTGAGGTTCCAATTCAAGAATACATTTTAATGCATATTTCCCTAGCTCCATGTTCCCATGGATTCTGCATGCTCCAAGCAATGTGTGCCAAATGATAGTGCTAGGTTCAAAAGGCATTTTGTTGTTTATGTCCATTGCATCTTCCAAGCGCCCAACCTTGCCAAGAAGGTCAACCATGCAAGCATAATGGTCCATTGTTGGTGTAATGTTATGGTCCTTTATTATGCAATTAAAGTAGTGGTGTCCTTCATCAACTAGGCCTACGTGGATGCATGAAGACAGAACATAAATGAATGTGATATTGTTGGGCATGAAACAGGCATGTTGCATTCTCTTCAAATAGTCGGAGTGCCTCCTCACCACTTCCATGCTGAGCATATCCTGCAATCATAGCATTCTAAGAAACCTCATTTCGCTTAGGCATACTGTAGAAAACATGATGTGCATTTTGTATGCTTCCACACTTGGAATACATATCAATCAGGGAACTCCCTACATATACATCTACCTCAAACCCAGTTTTGATGGTGTGGTTATGAATCTCACTAGGATTCTCTAGAGCTACAACCTACATATACATCTACCTCAAACCCAGTTTTGATGGTGTGGTTATGAATCTCACTAGGATTCTCTAGAGCTACAAAGCCAACAAAAGCCTTGAGAATACTGGTAAATGTGACCTCATTTGGTTTAATACCATGATAATAAGGTAAAAGAGCAAGCAACAGAGAACTAAAGGCCATGAAACATATACCGAATCATTAGCATTACCTGTTGCATAATTTGAGCAATATCTGAGCAAAAGCTTTTGCGGCCATTGTCGTCAAGTATCTTTTCTAATGATATATCTTGCAAGGAAACCATAGTTTTTTCTAGCATGCCAGCCCCTGCCTGATTCGCAAAGGTGAAAATAGGCAATGACGGCACAGCACCGAACATAGCCCACCGTAAGAATTGTGCAAATTTGGAAGTAATGGCTAGAATAAAGTATACGATACTCTACTATATTTACATTATCAAAAACACCGGGTGTTTTTATGGTGTTCAATCCATTTCTATCATCAAAATCGCCATTAAAACACAGTTAAATTCAGATTTTGCAAAACAATAGACGTTGGATTCCGGTGAAAAACCCTCGTTCGGGCCAAATTGTCGAATACTTAGACTACTTCGTTTAACTTATAACACTAAGTGGCATTGACTTGTGTGTACATATTATGTATTTAAGCTCACTTTTACAAGAGCAAGCTACAGAGAACTAAAGGCCATGAAACATAAAGCAGATCATTAGCATTACGTGTTGCATAATTTGAGCAATATCTGAGCAAAATATTTTGCGGCCATTGTCATCAAGTATCTTTTCTAATGATATATCTTACAAGGCAACTAGAGTTGTTTCTAGCATGTCAAGACCTGCCTAATTCACAAAGGTGAAAACAGGCAATGACTGCACAACACCAAACATAGCCCACCGTAAGAATTGTGCAGATTTGGAAGTAATGGCCAGAATAAAGTGTACGATACAGTACTATATTTACCTTCAAGGAGCAACACATGATGGCATCAGAGTGGTGCCAAAGTGTCTTCAGCATAGATTAATTGACCTCAAAATTGGGCCTAAGAATCTCTATACACAAGTGGAATCTGGAAAAATGAAAAATATAAAGTCAGTGCAATCATATACTATGCCAATGAAAAATATGGATAGCTCTAAAAGAAAAGTCATCTTACATGTCAGGAATTTATTTACTTTGCCTGTAACTCTGACAAACCCAACGTGCAAGGGTAAGTGCTTCTGAGGTGTCAGGAGGTATCCTCAGTCCAAGATGGGAGCCCATTCGAGAAGGGGCTAAGGCTAGGAAAACCCTCTGCATGGATGCTACAACACCACGCAAATATTGACGAGCCATGGATGCAATATTCTCCCGTATATGGTTCTCAAAAGTGAACTGGAAAGCAATTGTCAATACTGATCTGAAGTTGCTATTGTTGCCACCATGCTCAATAGATGTTCAAGTTCTTGTTGATCCAATTTCAAGGGCAGACGCAAGGTTCAATGTACGGTTTGGACTGGAACCATCCTACATTATGCATACCCAAATTTGTTTAACCTTCGAAATACCAAGGTAAATTGTCACATTCATTAGTTTTTTCTATCGTGCTTTCAGTGAATATACTTACCATTCCAGAATCAGAAGGAACGACTCTGAATCCAGAAGGGAGTGAAGGAGAATTATCAGCTAAGGATGCATCAATCGGAGAAAAAATAAGTTCAGAACAGGCCCCAACTGCATTTTCATCAATTCCACTACAAGTTGTCCAATCAAAATGCCAAGAGTTAATCAATTCAACAAACAATAGAATTACAATTTTACACTTCAAGTTTCTATGCTAGTTAATAGAAACACTTGAATACGATACCTACAACAGAAACATATCCCTAGATAGCAAAGCATCTTCCTGTGTTAGGCCATTATTCTCCAACTTGATAACCTCCAAAAACTGCATGTATATTCAAGTCAACACAGAAATTATTAGAGTTGGATAATTTTTAGACTCGCACACCATAAATTTTTTTTATTTAATATAATTAAACATCAACTTGTTAACATCTAAATGTAGAATTCAAAGGAAAATTAGTTTAATACCTCTTCATGCTCCATCGTATGTGCTAGTGGGAGAATGACCTGGCCACCTCCAAAACCTCCAATTCATGACTATGGAACAGTACAAGTATTTTCCTTCCAAGCGCATGCAAAATAGGCATCCATATTACTATCTACCCATTCTGATCGATGCTCTCGCAAGAAACGAATAAGCAATGCTGGAGGAACATTCTACGAGGATCCAAGATATAAAATCAAAGTCATCATTACAACTTCTCTTTATAGCATAAACGCACTGAGATGTTCCACAGAAAGGAAAAAGGTTGTCCGCACTATTAGATTGAGATTAGCCAATCTCAATCTAACAATATATATGGGGTGAATTAAAATTGAAAACCAATTTCATTCCATAATACTTGGACTAATTTATCAAAAAACCCTATTTGGGGCAAATTAAAATTGAAAATTGATTTCACTCCATAATATATGGGCAAATTTACCAAAAAACCCTAATTTTCATGATCCCTAAAATTTTCCCTGTTCAGGTCTATCTTCGTGAAGTATGTCACTCCACTTAGGAAATCCATGAAGTCATCCATTCTCGGCAATGGAAACTGATACTTGATCGTGATCCTATTGATGGCTCTGGAATCTATACACATCCTCCATTATCCACCCTTCTTCGGTGTCAATACTGCTGGTACTGCACACGGGCTCAGAATTTCTCTAATTAACCCTCTATCCAACAACTCTTGGACCTGTCGATTGAGTTCTTGTCCCTCTGTCAGACTCATCCAATATGGTGCTTTGTTTGGCAGACTCGACCCTAGAATCACGTCGATCTGATGGGATATGCTCCTTGTCGGTGGCAATCCCATCGAGTTCTCATCAGCCATTATGTCACTAAACTCTTCGAGCAACTCCTCGATTTCGACCGAAATATCCTCCTCCCTGGTCATTCCTTTGACGTATGGTCCCTTCGGAATGATCGCAAAACATCCCGACTCTCTTTCATCTTCCTCAAGGAATTCCTTTGCGATGCTCATTAGCACTCTCTTTTCCCAAATATTTCTCTCACTGTGCTTACTATCAGCTTGCTCTTCTCGCCTCGGCTTAAGAGTCCTTTTCACACCATTTTTCCACACTGTGACTGTGCTAGCTCGACCATCATAGATCATTTTCCGATCGTATTGCCCTGGTCTCCCTAACAAAAGATGGCATGCATCCATGGGAACTACATCACATAGTACACTTTCCTCTAATCCTTCAACTCAAAAGTTGATCAAGCACTGTCTGGTCACCTAGACATGGTGTCCTTTCTGCAACCATGAGATCTTGTAGGGGTGTGGGTGCTCTCGACACTTCAACCCTATCTTGTCGATGACTTTTGTCGACACAAGATTCTCCATGCTTCCACCATCAACTATGGTTTTGCAACGCCATTCGCCGATCAACACCTTCGTTCAAAAGATCACCTTCCATTGTGTCGGCTCTGTCTTGTCGCATTGATCTTCCTGGATCAAAGCTCTTTGAACCGTCAGATTTTGGTTCTTCCTTTTCTTACCTCCAATGTTGTCGGATGTCGCTTCTTACCTCTCGTCGACTTGTTCATCCTGTTGACATCTGGGCTTCGACTCCTCTTCAGCATGCAGGTTCTCTAGGCATTCATATGGCTTGTGTCCCATCCCACGACACTTGTAATAGATTATGGCTGGTTTATTAGCTCTCTTCTTGTCGGATGGACCACTTTGACTAAATGCACCATGACCACGGCTCTCACGACCATCACGTTGGTTCTCTTGCACTTTATCCCTTGTTGATGTGCCTTCCGCATGTCGGTTGTCTTCAACACTTTCTTTCTTGTACCCGCTACTTTGGCCTTTCGCGGAGACAATTTTTGCACCCCAACCAGTTATCCTTCCCCTGGTCGCTGCGAATTTTCTTGACAGTTTCTCTTCTTCCTTCAGAGCTAATTGGTAGGCTTCGTCGACCGCTCTGAATCTTGATATGCTGAGTTCATCCTAAATAGCATATTTCAAGTCGTTCACATACCTGGCGATAGCTTCTTCTCCTTCATCAGTTTGACCTAACCGAATCGACAATCGGTAGAAATCCTCCGTGTACTCCTTCACGGTCATCTCTTTCTGTCAAAAGTTTTGTAAAATATTGAACAAGGAAATCACATAGTCATTTGGAAAGAACTTTCCCTTCAACCTGGAAACCATTCTATCCCAAGAATTAATTTTCTCCTTACCTTTCTTAAATCTGTCAACCTATACATTATCCCACCACAATGAGGCATGAACCTTCAATCGCAGACATGCAGTCTTAACTCGCTTGGGGTCCTCGATCTGCTCTATGTCGAAGTATTTCTCCATTTCTTTGAACCAGTCGATCATTTATTTTGGGTCCAGGATTCCCGATGATGTACGCACGTCTATCTTCGCCCAACCTCTCATATCCATCAGAAGTTTGATCAGTTTTTCTTTTGGTTCCTCTGTGGCTTCTTCTCGAGCCTCCACCTCTTTGAATTCCTCATTGTTGTGGTCTAACGCCTCAGGAATACAACCATGCCTCTGGCTTTCTTTGATCGCTGCAACTTCATTTGTCAAAGTTCACATTGTTCGGATGCATTTGTCAAACATCTCCCGATCCACTATGACATCCGCTAAGCCACGCACCCATCGTCCTCGGACATTAACACCTCTGTGAGCCATTTTCAACCTCTGCTGAAACTCTCACGCATCCAATTGCAACCGGACTTAAACAAGTTGTGCACAACTCTACCCAACCGCAATTGGAGCTGTCCAACTCACTTGTAGGCTCAAAATCATGGACTTCCTCAAACTCTAAGGATTCTTTCGCTTTGATAGCAACTAATGCAAGTCAGGTTGGTATAATCGTCTTCCCAACCGAAATTTCTTTTGGGTTCTGATACCAACTAACACAAGTTAGGTTGGTATAGTCATCTTCCCAACTGGACTTTATTCCGGGCTCTGATACCAACTGACGCAAGTTAGGTTGGTATGGTCATCTTCCCAACCAGACTTTCTTTCTGGCTCTGATACCAACTGATGCAAGTCACCTTACAGGAATATGTTCTTGCTTAACAATACACACGGCACAAACCACAATGCTTACACGAACAAGGTGTAAAATAGGGTTCTAGAAGTGGCTTATATTCCTTCTCTGAAATTGGTTACAATGTAGAAATAACTGAAACAAATAACTAAATATAGTCGGCCTCAACCGTTATAACTTAGAAGTAACTATCGTGTGTTCACTCTGTGTGTCGACCTCACCCTCTCCTGGTTCACTGCGGAAGGCTGAGCTATGGCTTAATCTCATCTCTCTGCTCTTCAGCCTGTGTGACTCTTCACAACTATTCTCGGCTCTGCTCTCTAATTTTGCTGATCAAAGATTCAAGATCCTTGCACTGATTCCTCTCCACCATCTTCTACCCTGCTGCTGCTATTCTCGAGATTATTGCAATCCCTGAGCCACGCATCCTTCTGTCCGTTGATCCTTCCAAATCATGCAGACCTGCAACTGTCAGCTCCCAGCCATGCTGCATAGCCTCTGTCTGTGATGACACATGTCATGTACTTCACCTACTCGCAATAACTGTATTAAATTCCTTAGCAACCCTGAACGGCTACTAGGTACATTTCCCTTAACTTTCTTCCCTTTCGAACCTGCTAGAGTAGTCGGTCACATCTCGACCTTCTTGTCGACTTACTTCTTATCCCTTGTGGTTCGCGAGTCCTCCCCTTCCTCTGCACTTGGCCCCGCCAAACCTGTCATGTCGTAGTTCGACCGCTAGTTGACTACTTGACATCTCGCTTCACCTATCATCTGTCAACTATAACCTATCAACTCTTGACCCCACAACATTCATTGTGCGCTGCTCTGGTCGTTCGCATACCGACTACTCCTGCTCGACTTGTTGTCTTCGACAAGTCAACCTGCTTCCCGCACCAGTGGTCATTGGCACTACCGTTGGTCATCTCCCTTATGTCAATCATCTTCAACTGGTCTGCCTAGGCCCCGATGCTCCTACATCAGACTCCCCAGGTGAAAAAGAACTCGACTGGTCCATCAGTCTCCTGAACTCTTCTTCGAAAATCCATGTCGCCTGCTGCAACTCATCATCCTTCCATCGCACCAAGTATTACTTCTTCTGCGAGCTACACGTTCGTCCTACCTCGCGCTCTTCGATTACTTTTGTGATCTCTTCTTTTTGTTGGTCTAGAATTTGGTTTGTTCAGTCGATGCTTATCACTTCTTCGCTTCCACTGCTCGACCCTTCTTCAAATTTTTACAAATATGAGACATTGAAGATTGCTGAAATGTTCGAGTCTTCTGGCAATTCCAACACATAAGCGTTGTCCGAAATCTTCTTCAGAATTTTGCATGGCCCTATCTTCGTCAGCTTTAGCTTGTTGTACGCTCCTGTCGGAAATCTTTCCTTCTGCAAGTATGCATAGACTAAGTCCCCTTCACGGAATGACTGTAGCCTCTTCTTTCTATTGGCCCTCAACTTGTACATCGCGTTACTCTTTTCTATGTGCTTTCACACATTTTCATGAACTTCATGCATATGCTCTGCGAACGATTCTACATCCGCGCTCTTCCTAGTTTCTGTCAGCAACTCGACCAAATCCACCACTCCGTGTGGGCTTCTCCCCTAAACAATCTGGAATGGGCTCAACCCTGTTGACCGATTCACAGAATTGTTGTATGAAAACTCTGCCTGTGCCAATACATTTTCCCACTGCTTGAGTCTATCGGCTGCTAGACATCTTAGAAGGTTTCCCAAACTTCTGTTCACCACATCGGTCTGTCCCTCCCTTTATGACTCCATTAGCTCATGACTAATGGGCATTGATTTTCTCCATCTCTTCTCTCCAAGTTGCATCCTTTCCCTCTCTTATATTTGTATCGTTTCACATTCCCATATTTTATATACTACAACCACATTTATTTTGTCAACAATTACTCTCCTAGCATGACTTTGAAATTTAATCACATGGCCATAGAAATATTATTTTGGAACAACCTCCCTTGAGTTGAGGGAAATCCAACCTAACGTTGGAGAGAGTGTTAGTTAGGTGGCAGCGGATAGCCCCTCTTAGCTCCCCTTGGGCTAGCATTGTTTTTATTAATCCTTAAATTTCACATGTTGATTCAGAACATTTATGTGTCGTTGTCAGGGATAAAGTCCATCTCCCGAAAAATTTGAAGACTATGCTTCATGATATTTTATGAGAAGGTCATTGTTTGAATATCTTAATCTCGCATAGCGACTTTGTGTATGGAAGAATCCCTTTTCCTTGAAAATTTTGAAGATTTATTATTTGTAGAGATGAAGGTTTCAATATTTTGTAAGTACTTGAAGATTCACCTTGGAAACTCCCCATCTTTCATTTCGTATGAAGTATGTTTTTTGAGGAATTTCAAGCATGGCATTTTCTCCATTATATTTTTCATATATTCAAATTTATCCACATCATTATGATTTTCACATATAGACTAAGCATGCTCCCCAAAAAAATTTGAAACCCCCTTGAAGCTTCAAAATTTTTGGCTGCCTTCCTATTGTTCCTTGCATTCTTCAGTATGGTACATGAAGATGTCATGATGAAAACATTTGCACTTTCAATAAGAAGAGAAATGAAAAGAAATGGTTATGTTGTTTCAATCAAAGTATGAATCACTTTCTCTTACACATTTTGTTGAGGTCTTTATCAAGATTGATGTCATGGTGAAGTACACTTTGTACATGAAGCACATGTTTTGGTTGATAATCATAGTAGAATGAGAAATAAATGGAGTGCTTTGGGTCATGGTTATGATAAATTGCTTGAAAACGTATTCCTGATCATGAAGAGAATATGGATAATAAGAGTGTTGAGGTTGAGGTTTTATCCTCCCATATAGAGAATATTTCATATCTAAAGGGGGTTTTTATAGAAGAACGTATTGTAGTTCTTTATGAAGAAGGCAATGAAGCATCAATGCCTTCTCCAAATGAAGATTATCTAGTTGATTGTCCAACTATTAAAGACTCCTTTTCAGCCATTCATGAGGAATAAATTTTTAACTAAGTTTCCACCTCTTTCAATCATGATGACAAAGGATTGGTAAAATATAATTATTTCAAAGTTCTGAATGGTCTAGTATTTGATCATTTTGAGAAGATTATTGTTGAAGATAAACCCTCGGGAAATAAATAAATTTTAGAAATTTTTAAGAGCAACCATAAGTATGGGAGTGTTGCATATTTTGTGCCTCTTAAACAACCGTATATGGTGGATGAAATTGCACAAAATAAGATTGAAAAATAGATTTTTTAACCTCATTTTAACATGCCTAGTGTTGTTTTATTTCAAATTTTGGGGCATGCCTATAACATTGCAAATCCATACACTTTTCAACCATTCTATGTCAAATAGTTTAGAAAATTTTCAAATTTTGGATAATAAATGAAGCATAAAACTTCTAACCATCGGTTTTAGAATTTTGTATGTTTTCATGTGAAAATGTGACTGGAAATTGCGTTTTTATTGCTGTAAATTGTTTGGGACAACAAATAATTTAGTTTAGACATTTTTATGGTAATTTCTTTCCATTTAAAAGTGAGAAGAAGTTAATATCAAGATGTGAAATTTCACCTCATGTCTCAACCTCATGCATTATTGAAGATATTTTGATGTTGGAGCAACTCACACCTATTATGCTTAAAGGTATGAACATTGTTTTGCATGAATATTTTCCTTTAGAGAGGTCCGTGGAAGATGTTTTTCTGATTAGCGATGGGATGCCATATTTTTCAGAGCCTTACTTTAGCCTCTTTCAACTTTATATTGAATTAGCATGTGTCAAAACATGTTTTTCTTTTTCAAAATTTTATATTGGCTAACATATATGTAATATAAATGTATTTTGCAGTCACGATGTAATAGAGATTCCAACACACATAAGCCTAATTCTTAATGCATCCTTGTTCTGATTCAATACCAAACACAAAGGAGACTTTCATGACTTCGAGAAGAAGCTAGCAATGTACATTGATTATACAATTTCACATAGGATGTCGTTTCATCCTAAGCTACAAAAGCATATGACGAATAAGCTCAGCATATAAGAGCATTCATTTGTTTTCAAGTTAGTTTTGGAATTGTTGAAGCCATGTT
The DNA here is from genome assembly GCA_027924585.1 of Larix kaempferi. Taxonomy (NCBI): domain Eukaryota; kingdom Viridiplantae; phylum Streptophyta; class Pinopsida; order Pinales; family Pinaceae; genus Larix; species Larix kaempferi. The sequence goes on from BSBM01001381.1 coordinate 3,095,614, forward strand.
TTTCAGCTACAGTTGATGTATATGTAATAAACATGTGGGGTTTTGAGATGTGAATTGAGCCATCTCACCACATAGTTTCTCTTAGATTTCATGCTTTTTGGAGATTTATAGATTCTCATGCACTCTTATTCAAAGATTACATCTCCACAAGTTGGATCCAATTATTACCCTTCATAATATATAAAGGGTAAACTTGTTATTTTTATCACATTGATGAGAGATGGGTGCTTATACCTTTGGACCATTGAATTGACTTGGGGGTATACTTCTTCGTGGAGCCTTTCCCTTCTTGGAATTTGATAGGGATCTTTTCTGAAGGGAACTCACTTCTCCTTTTTTATGATCACGTTGGGTGATTTGATGGAGGTTGCTTCAGTTTTGCATCATGTTCTTCATAGTTTGATGGAGGTATTATTCATATTGGATCAGTGTTAGGGGAATAACCTAATCGTTTCCTCATGCTCTAGTCACTACTTCTCTTGGTTGTTGCATGGTTAGTTCATGTTTAATTCTTATTTAATAATATCCTCTATTGTGGTGGTGCATTTTCCGAGTGTTTTCCAAGTATCATTTACTTTTCATTGCATTTCCATCAATTTATTTAGGTAAATTGCATATTTCCTCATATTTTCACTTTTACATTACTAAAATCCATATTAAACTTACACTTTATCACTTCCCTTTCCTATAGGGTGCATGACACATTTTGATTACATTTTCCTAAGTTTTATTTCATATTAACCCTTCATTTTTCCATATTTCAACTTTCATCATTTCCAATGTAAAACTGGTTTTAAAATTTTAATGATTAATTAAACCCAACCATTAGGTTGAGTGTTTCATTAGTATGCCTTAAAGTTGTCAACAGGATTTAAAGCCCCATTTCCCAATTTTTAATCCAATCAATCACTAGGAAATGCAACTTTAAGTCATATGGTACACACTTAAGGGTGTTGCATCCTCCCCCTTTTGGCACACATTTTGATGCAATATAATAATATAATAATATTTAATTGTGCCTATCTTCACCAGTTCATTTTTGGCCTAATTTGATGCTTGTTCACATGCGCCAATTTATCCTTTCGACTTGTCCCACCTTTGGTATATGTATTGAGAAGGTTGTTCAAAGTAAAGGTGGTATGAGGGGTTCATTATGCATGCACCCTAGTGTCTTTTACCATGTCCCTTCATGCATTAAAGTTATCAATCCATTTAGACATTCCTATAGAAACATTAGGTGGCGTGTTACTCTAGTATGTCGACTTGCATCTTTGAATGGGTCTTATTCACACCTTGAATATTAAGTGAAGTCGATGAAAGTTGGTTAGATCTCACTCTTTTTGGAAGGTGCACATGTGGAGGTTATAACCACCTCAATATTTTATTATTGGTTGACTCAACACATGGAGGTCATTACTTGAAAAAAAAAAAGTATTTATACCATGTGAAGGCACCTTGAAATGCACACAAGAAGGACATCCTTTATTGTTTCTTGAATCTTTGACTTGGTAAAGGGGGATATTTTTCTTGTGCACCCTCTCACTTGGATATTCTTGTGTAATATTTTATTAATTCTTCTAGTGGTGCAAATTATCCTTGAAGAAATAAAGACCTAACTTGGCAAAGGCCTAACTAACTCCATATTTTATTATTGTTAGACTTGTCAAGGAGTTGGTTAGAAAAGTAATTATATTTTATTGTAATAGAGATGTAACTCCTATATAAAGGAGTTTTTTGTCCATTCTTTGCATGGTGATTTAGGAGTTGGAAATTTGGAGTTAGAGAAGTGATGAAGCATTGGAGCCAAGGAATTGATTTTTGATGTATCCCCCGTGTACTATGATGATTGGATATTAATGAAGACATGCGTTATAGAGTCCTATTTTGATTATAAGGTGTGTTACTTTATTTGTTGTGAAATTCCATACACTTTATTCTTGTATCAATTTAATATAAAGGCCCAAATATTTGTTTAGGCATTGTTATCCCTCATATTGTATGAGGATCACACATGTGATTTTCATCTCATCACATGCGAAATTGTTACAAGGATTGAGCTTGCAATTCTTCATGGCTATACATTGGTTTGGAAAAGAGGTACACTTGTGTTCTTGACTTAGAGATGGTGCTTCTTCATGATTGAGTGATGGCCATGGTTATTGTCTAGGAGGTATGATGTGATGTACCCCCATGTATTAGTGGTGATCATTAGTAAAGTATTATGTTCCTAACAAGTAAAAAAATGATAATAAGATGATGCAATCCCTCTAAATGATCATTAAAAAATAGTTGACTAACGTAATAAGACAATTAATGAATAATTAAGTATTTTATGGAATGGAATCCCATCAACTTAGGGTCTCTCTAAGTTTTTAAATCTTGATAATTTTAATTTTTAAGTGATGGATTAATTAAAGTATCTAAAATTGGGTTTCTAACCTTTTAATGTGATTAATTAAAGTCAACAAAGAAATATAATTAATCACACTAATCAACCAAAGTACCTAAGTTACACTTATGATTAATTTGAAAATCACTTAAGAGGGGGATGTTAGCCATACTAGTCTACCATCCAATTAAATTGATGACTATTAAGTTTGAGGGGATCCTAAATGGAATAACCTAGGGGATTTGAAGGCACTTGACACATGAGAAGTTGTTACACTTTTGAAGGGGTGTCCGAACTTTGGGAGTAACTATCTTTTAATAGAGTGCCTGAATTTTTCCAACTCAACAAAATTAGAAGTAGAGTGGCCGTTGGGTTTTCCAAAAAGTTGTTATAATAGAATTTATCCGATAAATATTGAGGAAGTTGGAAATTTCAAAACTATCACCTTGAAGCACTCATCAATTTTTTAATCACTTGATTTAAGTAGTGTTCCACCTTCGATGCTTGAACATTTTGATGATTTTGAGAAAAGGATTATTAATAAATGATCATGGTTGTCAAATTATATATGTGTCATAGGTGGATCTATATTACTAGAGCAAGCTTCACTTAGAATTTAACAAACATTGACAAGAAAATAGAAGAAATATGAAGAAAATATGAAGTAGAACACAAGACAAAAAAACTCATGTGGATTGATATTCCATTACATTATTGTTCAACAACATGTGTACAATATATAGATTCTCTCAAGAGGAAAAATATAGATGCTTAGTGGTGAATTGAGTAGCTCACATTAATGCTAGGCTTAGTGGAGTAATTCCCCCAATCTATGACATTGTGCCAAGTGTAACTTTTATATTGGGCTAGAATGAGGTCCAATGAACCTATGAGGACCATGAGGAAGTTAGGAAAGTCAATAAATGTGGATGGAATCATTATGAGGGAGAATTAGGTGGTTTAGGGCTTTGGTAGTGGCCATTAATGAGCAATTTGACCATTTCCAGTGCATTAGTGCCCTTGGTCCAACCTTATCCCATAAAATAGGGAAGTGGTGTACCTGCCTCATTAAATGCATAAAGTAGGGTGCCTTTAACTCCCCATAATAATGAAATGGAAAACTTGTGGAAAAAATTGGCTATAATGACAAACCACTAGTGTAATATGTGGACAAACCCGCTAGACTAGGCACTATGAAGCCAAACCATGGAACAACTTACATTAAACACTTGGAAACTTATGCAAGTATTATTAACCAAGGTCTAGATGGGAATTATGTTCCAACAATGGTGAAGAACACTTGGTCAATCACTTAAAGAAGGGGTATGCTCTCTTTCCTTGTGTCATTTTGGAGTTGGTTGGTAACTAATTACATTGTTTATTCAATGTTAAGACAGTATCATGGAGATAGTTACTTGTAGCAAGTGGGTCTAACAAAATCTATTTTTTTTATTGTTGATTTTTTTCTCAAATGGTTTGTTAGATTAGAACTATTGTCGTATTATTTCCCTTGAAGAAAAAATGAATCTAACCATTATTTTTTTATTTCTATAAAAGTTAGTTGAGAAATAATGGATATAAAAGGGAAATGATTATTTTATTGTAAAAGAAGATGATATACATTTTATATATAAAGAGTAGAACCTCCTCATCTATTTTCAAAGCTACATTTGGGGAGAAATCCAATTGAGCCTAATTGAATATCTATTTGTTTCTTTGGAGGTTTAGTTGAAAGCATTCTCTCAAATGCTAATATGCTCCCCATGTTTTATATATGGAATATATATTCAATTGATAATGGATTTAGCCTAAAAAAAGTAAGTTAGCTTTTTCTTCTTCTATATGATAGTTGTCAACTAGAAGCGAATGGTGTAGTATGTTTCTCAACTCTTGGATAGATACTCTCTTTCCCTTCCTAATAATAATCCTTCCAAAAATCGTTTGAAATTATATTCTCTAGTATTTCCCCTTTTCAATATTTCTAAAATAAGTAAATCCAATATACGTGATTAGGGTATGTTATCTACAATCCTAATCTTCCTAACCATTCCTTTTGAAATCCTTCATATTTACCTTTGTTTACCCTATTTCCCAATAGATATGACACTAGTCTTCAATCCATCCATCCTTTTTTCTTATATAACAAACCATTTTTCTAATGATCTCTTTATTTCACATTTAACTAAATTTCAAGCTTTAGTAATCTTATCCTAGGAAGCCTCCCTTGAGGTGGAGAAGAGCCAATCTAAAGAGAAAAAGAGGGATTGGGGTGATGAAATTGGTCTCCCTCTTAGTTTCACTATGTCCATACATAGAGATTTTAGGACCTTATCTTGAAGGGTGTGAATTTTTATAATAAAAAGAGTAAATCAACATGGCGATGTTTCTCCCTCTTAAAATTACTTGATTTTGTTATTATGTTTTATTCCCTTTGTCTAATAAACAAATTGTAAATTTGGAATAATAACTCGGAAATATTTCAAACCCTTTATATTTATTAATGAGTGGTACCCTTTACGGACCTCTAATAATAATTTATATGTCAATTTCTAAAAGTGACTCAAGATAAAATGCGATAGACTAATCTATTTTACTTGAGTGCTCATAAATAGAAATGGAGAATGAAGCAAATAACCCTTTTTCCATTATTGGTTGAAGGTGGAAAACAACCTTTACATCCACAATACCTTCATTGAAGTAGTGGTGATGTAACAAACTTAGTCCCTCCCTTTATGACTCCATTAACCCATCATTGGAAGGCAATAATTCTCTCCATCTCTCCTCTCCTAGTTGTAGCCTTTTCTCTCTCTAATATTTTTTTCCATTTCCCATTCTCATATTTTTATAACTACAACCAAATTTATTATGAAGGCTTACTCTACTTGTATCACCTTGAAATTTAATTCCATAGACTTAGCAATCTTATGTAGAGAAAAACCACCTCGAGTTGAATGAGAGACAACTTAAAGTTGGAGAGGATGTTATTGAGGTGACAGTGGATAGCACATGTTAGTTCCCCTTGGGTTCTATTTGTTCCTTTGGGATTTAAATTTCAAATGCTAATTTGGTAGGTAACACTACATATAGATATCCTCTATATTCACATAATGTAAATCCTACTTAGAATGTAGGAGGAGACCTAGAGCATCCAAAAAGTACCTTAAAGGGGGAATCAGTCAAGGAATATTACCACCAACTAAAAAAATACATGAAACAAAAACATCTAATGAAATAAATGTAAGAGAACAAGGAAAAGGAAAAAAAGGAGGTTAGAAACCCTATGAGGCACAAGACCCCAACTCAACAAAAGAATCAAAAATATAAATATGAGTAGAGGCAGAGTAGGGAGAAGGGTCATCCCGATCTCCATCTAACATTGTAGTGTCATTGATGTTGAATCCTCGTGATGTTGTCTAGAGAATACTAGAGCCCAAGGGGGCTTGATCTGTGTTACCTCCCAAACTTGATCTGAAAGTGATAAATTACTAAAACACAAGTGCAACCCTAGGGGAACCTATAAAGGTTGTCGATTATCACCAAAACAACCCCTGGATCCTCTCTCTTTAGGCTATCTATCATCAGGAACCAAGTGGGAATACCTAAGTAAAGTGTAAGGTAAAATTAGAAAAAGATGGGATATTGTACCAAGACTAGTGTGTATCAATTGGGTGATGAACTCAAAATTACATCCAAGAGGGTTCAAATAATATGGACAAGGCATAGTAAGGTTGTTATAAACATGCTCAAACTAACCAAAAACTAATTACTTCAATGTGTAGAAAATTATAAGAGGGCTCTTCCTAAGATGCTCCTCACAACAAGTACAAAATCAGATAAGAATGATTGCAACTAGTAAATAGTGAAGGGAAACTATAAGTAAAGATGAAAAAGTAGGAAATCCTTCTACTAGATGAACAACCCTAAAATATTCTTGAAATAAAATCCCATAAAATCATGTGATCCATAAATATGTCACACTTAGTCTGAATTACAATAGAAAATTCCTCCAATTTAATACATACATGAAGTTGTACGGAGGGTTCACAACCTCTACGCTAGTCTCTTCTTATGTGGAAAAAATTTCATCTACAAATATCATTCCAGTAGACTTATACTAACAATCTCTAGAAAGCAAAGTAACACAAGAAAAAGAGAAGATATATATAGAATATGACATAGAAAAAACCCTTGACCTCTTCATACCAATAGATCTTCAACTAGGATTGTGGGAATCTCCTCATAAATCCAACCATGCTCAAAAAAACATATGGGTTCTCTTTATATAGAGTTTTTATCTCAATCTATCTTACAATAAAATAAAATAAGTGAAGGATCCACTTTTTTCTCCTAGGAAAATACTAAATTATACATCAAGGATTCTGTCAAAAGTTGGGTGCTTCTCACAAATAATAAATAATGCATGAAATATGCCTTAAATGATTCTTTGAATGCTAGTCATGAACCCTAGGAGGATATAATAACTCTATAGGATATTACTTTGTTAGAGATTAATCATTGTGAGGTTATAGGGTTTACTCTTTTGAAGAAGACATTGGTGATAATCACTCCTCTCTCTCTCTCTCTTGGATATTCATATGTACTTGTATTCTCTCTCTCTCTCACTCTCTAACACACTCTCTCTCAAGGCACTAGGGTTACTTGGAGAATCTTGGAGTTATAGGGTTAAGGTTTATCCCTTGGAGATTGAAGATTAATTTCTTCCTATCGAAACCCCTAGGGTGGATTATGATGAAAAATAGAGGAGGACATTTTTCCTTGGAGTTTATGTTGTAGATATTCTTGCACTTGTATCTTCTTGGTTGAGCTAGGGTTTGTTTATTTAACTTAGATAGGTATTTTTGGATAGATGGAATTTTTTTAGAAGCTTTGAGAGAAGGCCACTGTATGTACATGTACTTCATCTTCGACTTATATATGATGTTTCCAACTATTCATATATTGTGCAATAAAGTACATTTTCATATCTGGTTATTGGTTGATAAGTTTCCTTGGGACCTGAAACTTATCTCATTGTTTGGTATATTTTCTCCTTGAATTGTTGTGAAGTTTGTGGCTCTTAGAAGTGAATTATCATGATATTTTTCTTTTTGTTTTACACTCTAATTTCCATCCATCCTAAGGTTGAAAATTCTAGGGATTAGAACCAAGAATCCTTCTAGGAAGAACATGAAATTTCATATTTGTATCAATTTCCCAATTGAATGAAATTTCAACAATTGTAGCAAACTTATACCCGCAATCTCCAATAGACAAAGTAACCCAATAAAAATAGAATATAGATATATAACCTCACATAGAATAAACCCTCAACCTTTTCCTCCCAATATATCATCAGCCAAGATTGGGGGAATCTCCTACCAAATCCAACCATGCTCAACAAAATAGAGGGTTTATTGTTATCTAGATTTTTTATCTCAATAAATATTACAATAAAATAATAATAATTGAATCCTAGGTCCAATTTTCTCTCCTAGGAAAATATTAATTTATACATCAAGCACTCCCTCCAAATTTGGGTGCTCCTAAAAAATAATAAAGATGCATGAAATAGCCCTTGAATGATTATTTGATGCCACTTGTCAACCTTTTATGCAAAATACATCCTCGAAAGGTGCTTCCTTGACCATGCAAGAGGGTTTGTTATGTTATGTCTCTTTATTTTCCTTTGAGCACTCTTCAAGACAACCACCTAGTAACCACTCGCACTAAGAAATGATAAATTCTAGATCAATGGGAACTCTCATCAATATAGGGTCTTCTTATTCCTTGGGGAGTGTTATAACTACCATGTGTCACCCTCTCAAGAGACCACTCTTCAAAAATGCCCCTTTCACAACTTCAAAATGCATAGAAAATTTCTTAAAAGTGGTGCACCCTTGATAATTAAGAAAGATATGGTTAAGGGCTCATCAATCCCTCTTAAATTTAATAGAAACCAACCCCTAGGAATGTGGAGTGATCCTGTATTCTTGAGATGTGTTCTTTTATAAATATGCAAAAGGAATCTAAGGGTTCATTAACCCCTCCTTAAATTATCTATATGTGTCTTTTCTACCTAGGGTCCTCTATTTCCTTTACCCTTTTACTAACTGATTATTAATGGATTTCCTCTATAGGTGGTTTGTTCTTGGAGAATGTGCAATTAATTAATTAAGGCCCTTGTTAAGGTCATTAGACTTAAGATGCCTCCTTGGGTAGCTCAATATTTTACCAAATACAACCAAGAAACATGGTAGATTGCCTCAAAATGTGGATTAATCCTCTAAATGTTCACCCTTTTACCTCAAACCAAGTGAATCATGAGCCATGTGTTATCACCCCATGTAGGGTGTTCTCCAAGAAAAGCTCCCTCTTACCAAAAATAGTGATGAAACCCCAAAAAAAAACCTTTTCTTGGAATATGTGCAAACTTGGATCAAGTTGGTTATTAGTTTTCTTGAAGCTTGGACTCCCTCATCAATTAACACCCTATATCAACACGTGGAAATAAAATACATAAAAATACCTTTAAAAATGGAGGTGTTGCATATTTTTTGAACTCCAAGTATTCTCATGTAAAACAAGGAAATTCCCTATAAGCTCCAATAGTATCTTTGCAGGGTCTATCTTGAGTTCCTCTTCACTGGTCGGATATCCCAAATGCACTAATGATTGCTAAGAAAACTAACCTTTATTGAGATTATCCAACAACTGGTGTTTTTTAAGAGTCTCTAACACCTTCTTGAGATGTGAAAAGTGCAACTCCTAGGTAGATCTATAAACTACTATATCATCCAAATACACTATAACAAACATACCTAAATATGGCCACAAAACATCATTCACTAGTGTCATAAATGTATCTCATGCATTACATAAACCAAAAGGCATGACCAACAAGTCATACAAACCTTGCCTTGTATTCAAGGTATTATTCTCGGTGTCTTGTTTGACACATACCTGGTGGTATCCTAACTTGTGATCCAACATGGCGAAGTAATTGAAATGCTACAGTGGGTCCAACAAATCGTCAATCCTAGGCAGAGGGTATCGATTCTTAACTATAATCTTGTTCAAATATTTGTAGGTGATACACATCTACCAAGTCCCATCCTTTTAGGTACAACATGGATAGGTGACTCACAAGGTGAGGTGCTTGGCCAAATAACCCCTTACTCCAATAACTGTTTCAAATACCTCTTCACTTCATGAGACTATCTATGCATCCCAATATTCGGTAATAGGGAATCAAGAAACAACTATATCTCATGTTCTACTTCCCTCTTAGGTGGTATCCCTTTAGTATACTGGAAAAAAAATTGTATTCCTTTAGAAACTCCTCCAACTAGTTTTTTGCTCTCTAGTACATTGATGTACAGATTCCTTTAGTCTTATCGATTAATTCTTTCATAAGAAAAACAAAACATATTTATTACATGTGCTAATAATTTTTTTGGCTTGGTTAGCACTTACCAATGATATCTTTCATTTACATTTATTTTCATTGATGATGAACAAATTCCCATCCTTGATCAAGTGGTATTGGGTTGGTCCCCTCATGACGACTGCATCCCTCATATATATGTAGGGCATTCCAAACACTACACCACACACATAATGGGGTATTATATCCAACTCCACGTCATCATTAAAATATACACTTACATCAAACTTGATATTGCACTATTTTTTGACCTTGATCCTTGTATCATTGTTTACCCATCCCAATGGATAAGGGATAGGATGATCATGAAACTCTAGCACCTAGCTAATTCTCTCATAATGAAAAAAAAAAATTCTTACTTGTGTTAATCAACTTTTTGGCTTGGTTGGCACTTACCAATGATATATTTCATTTACCTTTATTTTCATGGATGATTAATAACTTCCCATCCTTGATCAAGTGGTATTGTTTTGGTCTCCTCATGAATATTGCATCTCTCATATATATTTAAGGGATTCCAAAAACTATACAACATGCATTAAGGGTTACTATATCTAACTCCACTTCATCAGTAAAATATATACATTTTTTTATAAGTTAGTGCTTATATTACATCTTCAAAAATTTACAGATACATACATAGCCAATACCGTCGGAATTCGGAAAGAAAAAATAACCCATGCTTGGAGCAAAAAAATGATTATGAACCACCTCTATCAGTCTGTCCATGAGTTAACTAAGTCTACTACAGTAGAGAAATGTCTAATAAATTACATTAACAGTCTTACATAAAAACATGGACATCTAAAAACTTTCTCTATCGTGCTTTCAAAAAACATCTTGAGGACTGTCACTACTACACTATTCACAGATAACTTGAAACTATTTGACATAACCATCGATTTGTAGACATGAGGTAAGGATCAAAGAAAAGAACCAAATCCAGAGATCAATAAAAAACTAGAAGAAAATAAGAAGCATGGCAAACTCAGTCATGCAATAAGGATAGGTCATTAATTCTCCTCCTTCTAGGGCCCAAAATCCAAATGTTGACATTTCAGAGGAGGTTCCAATTTATTTTTGAATGCACCCTCGTTGGCCTATAAAGTCTTGAGAAATTCACCTCTACTGACCTCTGGAATAGCAGACAACTTGGTATCTTCCAATTCTTCTCCCAAAGCCTTCAAAATCTAAGGTTGCTTCCCTTTGTCATCTTTTGTGCCAACCCAAATTGCAGACCCCATTGTTGTAGAAGGGAGAGGAGCACCTTGATTCTCGGTGTCTATCTTAGACTTCATTCCCATCGAGATATGATGAAAGGATAGATAGAACATATCTATGATGTCTACACACCACTCCACAACCACCTGAACCATGTACGTCATGTACTACACTTTGGCTTGTGTATCCTTCCCAGGGCTTCGAATTCCATTACTAATTTTAAGGATGGTATCCACCATGGGAACAAGGTGTCTAGAAATGGCACTATTGTATGTCGTCATAGCCAAACCTTAGTAGTGTCCACCCTGGGGACTAGAATCTCACATTCGCTCACAAACCATGATGGATTCCTTGCAAGGAGGACCTTCTGAAAAACCTTCTGATGGATTTCCTAAACAACAATGTGAACATTGTGATGGAAGGTAGAATGGAGGTCGATTCCTTGAATTTTATGCTTACGATCCATTAAAATCCAGAACAACCTAGAAGTCGCCACCCCAAACATCATGAAAACACATTTACACATGGTAGAAAGGAGCGTTAATGAGCCAAGCCATTGAAAGCACTGAAGGGGTGAGGATTTAAAGTCCCAATCACATTGGTTTCCACCACCGTCCCTCCACCTTTCACCTCCTCATTAATCTCTTGCACTTATCTAGGTGTCACCCCATCCGATGATTAAAATATACACTTATATCAAACTTGATATTACATTATTTTGTGACCTTCATCCTTGTATCCTTGTTTATGAGTCCCAATTGATAAGAGGTAGGATGATCATGAAACTCCAACCCAAGCTTGTTGACCATATTCACCTATGAACTAGAATCAAATAGAGCATCTACTATGTTATTGTTGATTTGGATCTTGATATGGAAGATTTTTTTCATCTCCTTCTTTTACTTATGATGAAGGCTTCTCAAATTCACCTCCTTTTGAACTGAAGTGTGGACAATCTTGCTATCCACATCTAAGTGTTTCTCTACCAATTGGCTTGAATCTGTGGCTCAAAGGTTCTTCCTCTTGGCATCCTTTTTCACAGTTCTTAGGGTTCATCTCTAGAGGTAATTTCCAACACCTTTAATTTTATTGTGACGGTCGATGTTACAATGATTACAGTGCTTTTTCACATCCTTATATTGATGTGTCATGGTTGTAGTCTTGTTATATGTTCCTTTCCACCTCTTCTTTCCCTCCTTGAAAGTGTCTTAGTTCTGTTTTTTTTGGAACCACTTGGTTGTCCATTTTTGTGGTCTATATTGTCTAGGTATTGTGCTTGCACATAGGCCTCATCAAGTATATTGGGCTTGAAGAGAATCACTTGCTTCCATAAATGATTATGGATACCCACAAATACATGAGGAGTAAATCTAAATTCATGGGTGAGATACCCAACATAATATCCCTATATTCTCCAAGTGTTTTTCTTGAACACAAGCCTCATTAACTGGCGTGTGATTGAATAGAATCACTTTCTTTCATAAATGACTATTTGGACACCCATATTCTAGGGTAGTACATCCACATTCCTAGGTGAGATACCCAACATAATATCCATATTCCTAAATTCGGTGGTGCACTCTTGCACACTTCCCTTTCCTTTTCATGAAGTAATGCCAATGGATCCATCGGTCCTCTACGTACCTGATAGGGTAGAATTGGGTCTTTACAAGGGTTTTGAGATCCTCCCACATAGTTACTGTCAAATGACCCTCCAACCTAAGTGCCTTTGTGTGGCTTTCCCACTAGGTTAATGCATTTCCCTCTGGTTTCAATTAAGCAAATGAAATATTCAAATCTGCATTTATGTTGTGTATACTAAATTAGAACTCTAATTGTTGCAATCAAGGATTCAAATTTAAAGCATAGACCACACCTTGGTAGGACTTGTTATCCACTTTCACTTCCATAGTAAATAACAACTAGGAAGTGGTAATGGCACTAGGTAAAAAAAAAGGTACACCCCAAGGAGGCTAGTTGAAATATCAACTTCTTATGCCATGAATTTCACATATAAAATTTGTTTTGTGCACCCTTTGTACCATTGGAATTTTGTGTTTTATGGATTTCTACAATTTTAACGCATGTTAACATATTGGGTCCCAACCATCAAAAGCACAAAACCCACATTGGAAGGGCCCAAAAAATGTGTTTGCAGTTCAATGCCTACAAATTGGAAATACTTAGGACTATTTATGATATGGTGGTAGATTTGAGATAGTTTCTAAGATGAATATTCAATGACCTACTAGATAAAAATCTAACATATAATTCCTCTTAAAAAAACCCAATATAACCAATTTTATCAACGTTTTGTTTTAACAAAAATGAGAAGGAAAATTATATTATAGAAGAGTAGGAATTACAGACGCCCCTAGGGCAGCAAAATAAGAGACATGAGTCCAAATTATAAGGTTTCAGTGCAGTAAAGAGCTATAGAAACTTCCATCTGCTCAGTAGTTTTACATCTTTCAACAAAATTTGACCTTCTACTTCTAACAATATATACTTTGAAAAACTAGCGTACCAAGACAATGCAAAAAAACATCTAGTACCTTGAGATAAAAAGGAGAGAAGGGTCTCCATTCCTGAGTGATAACTTCCTCAAATTTGGGCTGAGAAACCGACACTTCATCCATAAGGGAGGCCTCTACTTGTTATCCTTCAGGCTCGTGATTCCATGGATAGAGTCCATTAACGTCAACTTGCACTGCTTTCATAATATCTTTTAATTGGATAAAGTGATTGTCATGACTTTCAATGGCATTCATGCTATTTCCCCATATAGTCCAGTGCAATTCTGCCAACTTTCCACTCACCTTGTCCATTTGGCACTTATGGCTTGCTCCATTTCAACCACACTCCTCTTCATTTTTTCCACTTCGCCGGTCTAAACATGATACCCCATCTCAACATCCTCCAAATGTGTTTTAAAACGCATCAAATCTAAGCTCGTCTTCCTACACTCCTCCAAGAAAGCCTTTGCAACTTCGAAAATGCACCGGTTCATTTTATGGAGGTCCATCATTCTCTCTTTAATTGCTAAAATATCATGCATGACATATTTCAATCCAGGGTCTTCCTCCTAGTGATGCCAGTTCGAGGCCTCTCTTTTCATAGAACCTTTCTCCGCCATCTCAATATCCTTTGGAACTAGAAAATTCTCATTGCTAACAGAGTTCTCAAAGCAATGTAAAGGAGGAAAAAGCAGTTGTTTCTCCCATAAATCCTTTTGCACCGTTAAAGACGATGGGAAAGCCATCATTCTCTGGAAGCTTTCGTACCCCTTACCCAAATGTACACCACGATGAAGAATGTTTGAAGTTAATGAATAAATGGGGAGACAGGACCCTTCCGTGCCAAATCTATACATCCATCTTCCATGTGGCAAACCACATAACTGTCAACAATCTCTATCATTAAAGCACTTTCTCTTGGGAAGCATAGTCATTAAGACTAACTTCGAAAATTACAACAACATTTAACTTTGGGTGTTGTTCCTCTAGGGATAACTCCCCCTCCTTTAACCTAGCTCCAACGTTGGCAATGTGATCCGTTGTCGTATTTAGGCTCCTTCTAACATGATAAAAATGAATATAGGATAGATTTGGAAAGAAATGAAAATTTATATTTTGAATTCTATTCTATGCAACTTTTATAGGTAGCAAATTGTTCATAGACTGAATAATAATCCAAGAGTCACCAAAAACCATGAAATATTCCACCTGGAGATCGGAAATACACTCCATTCCTTGTGACAAAGCCGCCCATTTAGCATAGTTGTTTGTTCGCTTGACCAGACCCCAAGCATAAGTTCTAATAATGTTTCGATCTGGATCAAAGATGATTCCGCTCACGCCTGCCTCCCCTAACCAATTTTCTCAACCTTAACAACCTCAAGCTTCTTCATTCTTTCCCCATTTAGTAACCTCATTCTTCCTAATCCTTCAATCTATAACAACCTCAATGTACTATAATATAATAGGCACAATAACATATATGTGCTTTGCATTTTAAAACACATAATTCTCATCATATATTTAAACATCATAATAGTAGGATGCACCAATTATTTATCTTCAACAATTACTTCTTAGTTACATAGTTGAACCTACTTAACTTTCTTAATATAATTATACAACTTATTAGTGATACACTTTCTTTCTGCAGTATAATACACTTCAATATTAATAGGCTCAATATGCTACTAAGCCTAACTATGTGGTATATTAGCCAACACCCCAATTTCCATGGTATTATACTTCATTGATTATATACAATACACAAACAAGTGTGTACTCTTCAAGTTCTATCATATATTTTCTTGCAGTTTCATGAAAATTACATGGATCACTTGTGTAACCCATCACCCTTCCATGTTATATGACCTTTATACCCCATATGTATAAGGTTTTCCCAAGTTTTTTGGCAATACTAACTAAACTTTATGGCCCATTTGAATGCCTTCATCACTGCATGTATCAATATAATCATATATATTTGCAATCTCCTTAACATATTCTATCGATATCCCCATGGTAAAGTGCTGCTACAGTATTATCACCTCGCTTATGGTCAAGTCTACATATTTTAGTAACTAGTAACCTGGTTTGTCAATTACTTTGAGGTTGCACGCCCATACCAACTAGGTATACACTCCATTTTCATCATTAAATTGGGAAAAATGAATTAAACTCTGTCATTATTTACGGAAGATCCATAAATGTTCACATTTTGTAATTCCCTAGTTGAATGGAGCAACATCTTTGCACTATAAATTCCATTAATAGCCCTTTAGGAGATGCCTCCTCAAGCCCTCATAGGTGTGAAGCTAGGGACTTTACTATCCCAAAACTCTTCATATGGTTGAATGGTCCGTTATAAGTTATAAACCTTATAAACCTAACTTTCAAATTCAAGGACCTAATTCACTTTCAACATGTTTGTTTAAGAAAATGAAAGTTGCATGTGTTTGGGGTACAATATCTCGTGGGTGAACAGGTGGTTTGTTGTTTCTATATGTTAATTTATATGTTCGAGGTTGAAGTTGAAATGGAATTAAAGCAGAAAGAGCTTTCGAAAATCGGTACTTCGTTTACACCATAAACAACAAAAGGAATAAGCCGTACTTAATATTACAATAAATCCAAAGAAAGCATAAGACACCATGAAATAATGGAATTCAATAGTAATCCCGAGACACTGCAATAATGGAATCAATAGTAATCCCGAGCACTCACAGTCAGTCGTGTACGAAAGGAATAAAGCAGCCGGCCTCACTATTGTTTTCATAAAATCAAATCAATGGTTTAATTGCGCGCTGAAGAGATTTCTGTGGGCTGAGGATTCGAAATAGTAAACCGTATGTTAAACTCAATGTCCTGCTTTGCTTTCTTACTAATCACTTGTCTAATTCTACCATTATTCCACATCAGTAAAATATTTATATTTATTTTCATGTGTGGAAAATGCTATGGTTGGACTTGTCAGTATTAACATTTTTCACTTTCGGTCACATAATAAATTTAAAAAACTTGACTCCATTCTTGGCTTCTTTAAACTTCACGAGTCATCCATCAACCTTTTAACATCTATAGCGATAAGCCAGGGACCATATTCTCACTATTGTGAATTTTCCATCAATATTCTAAATTTCCAATAAAAATTCTAACTTTGTTATCATTATATTCATTATTAGTACGGTGGTTTATTGACATTAACAAGAGCATCGTGTCACTTAAAAAAATTGAATTTAGAAGAGAAGAGTAATAATCATTCCTCCCAAATACCCAAACTACATCCAATAGACATTATCATTTCTAAATTATTTAACAAATATTTTAAGATAAATATTTTCATTTTTAAAAAAAATCTTTATAAATTATTTTAAGATATTTTAACGTAGACATTTTCATCTTTTTCTTAAAATATTTAAATTAGAGTGAATACTATCACACCCACCACCACCATTTATTATTTATGTAATCTATTTTAATGATTTCAAGAATTGTTAATGATTTCAAGTAAAAATCATTTTTTATCAATAGATAAAGTAAAATAAATTTTAGTTTTGAAATTTCAATTTTTTTTTAATTATTTAAAAAAAAATATTCTTTTAATAGAGTATGATTTGAATAATTATAATATTTATTTTTATTTAAATTTAATAATAATAATAATCTAATTTTAAGTTTACTATTATTTTTTTATTAAAAATAAAAAATTCTTAAAAAATGTATATTGTTAAACCGAATGAAAAGAAAAGATATACCATACTCTTCATTCAATAATAATGAAATCCTCTTTCATTTTGTTATATTATAACATAATTTTTAGAGTTTATATAATTATTCACAATATCTACTCTTAAATTATTATTATAACGATATTAATATTTTTATAATTGTCCCCCCACGATGGGTGAAAGTCGACTGATGACCCCACTCCACATGCCCATCCTTCCAACTGAGAACCATCATATGTCATGCATGTGGATGCGTGGCACCAGGCTTACAGACACCACCTTGAGCGATTATAACTCTCCCAGAGCCATGCACAACCTTCATTACCACCATGCAAGCCAAAGCCCCATACTTCCACAGACCTACTGGCTACTGCAAGTGTTAATGGAAATCATCTTAGGAAGGTGACAACATGGCACTTTGCATGGTTTGTATGAACCTGGACATCGAATGAGGCAACATCGGCTTAAAAGGAGGTTTGATAGCTGCAGTCTTTTATTCCAGCACCCTCATTTGCATTGCATGCCATTAAATGCCTTGGATTTCATTCACTGCAAGCCTCTGCGCTGGTCTGCTCCTACATATGTTGTGGTCATGGATCGTACCAAGAAAACCTTGAGGAAAAATATGAGTGGACCATGGTGAACCCCCATGTTGTGTGCCCTCCATGAACTAGGAAGGGTTCAAGGCTATTTCGAGCATGAAATTCCTAATTCTGCTCAACCCTGCAACCTCATATTGGAAAATAATTTAAAAATGAAGCGGAATTGTCCATCTGCTCAGCAATTGTCCAAATAATTTGGAGGGCTTGAACAAGACTCCGATTCGAACCGTACGAGGGAAACCAGACACTCAAAGACGATGAAATTTTTCTAGACCACCAAGGCTCTCATGTCGCTTGCTATGGAAGATTGTATCCAAGGCCTACTTCATCCCGAGGAGGACGCTTTGCCACTGGTGGACAGGGTCACCAACCTCGAATCTACTCTACATGCTCTCTTTTGGTACCAGCATTTGGAAATGGAGAGGGTAAACGCCAAGCTAGATGCTCTTGCCAAAGATATCACTACAAAAATGTTCACCAGGCCACCGCCAGACCAAAGTTTTGCTACTCATATTTTTTTCAGACGCAATCCAACTGCAGTTATTGACACGGGAATTCGCAGAGCTCTAGGTACCAAACCCTCCACTATTGCCCTCTCTGATGATGCTTAGCTCATTTCTTTTTTAGTCTGATTTCTATTTATTGTGTCTTTTCATCATTTTGAATTGTATTGGCCATAACCCCCAGCCTATGGCGGAACACTTTCATTCTGCAACTCTTTCTGTCTCTAGAACTCTTTGTAGCCCTTGGTCTTAGGAGGTCGTGGTGCCCTTTTGATTTAGTTTACTATGACTTGTATGGATTCTTGGCTATCTACCACTCGGGAAACATGGACATGTACATGCTTTTCCTTTTGAATTAATATATTTTACGAACTTTACAAACAAAAAAATTATAATTGTTAAGACGTTCAAATTATTAATTTAATTAAAACGATTTTGATATAGTTTTAGAATTTTTTTATTAATATGAGTTGTATAGCATTCTTAATGTCTTAATAATATTTTTTGGTGTATTCTACATATTCTATGTTTTCAACCTTTTCCGAGCATATTTTATGTCTTATTTTGTTCGTATTACAGGTGGAAATCATTAAAAAATCTTAGAATCACAAATATTAGCTCTAGAAATTGCATAATTTGGGTGCCAAGGCGGTATTCGAGGGTGCTGAATCTATTTATGGATTAAAAAACACGATTTAAATACATAAAAATTTGTATTTTAGCAAAAAACATTATCGGATTTCTACCAAACCCCATTGTAAAGTCAAAAACATAGAATAAATAGACTGCTCCATATTTTTTGACATCTTAAATTTTTTATTATTATTTGTTTTAATATTTTTATGAAATTTGAAATTAAATAAATTATTAAAAGATTTTCAAATTTTATGCGTGTATATATATATATATATAAAATTTTATAAATCAAAGTTGATTTTTGTAATGATTAATAACCATCGCCTTTACCACCAACGCCATCATCATGGTCCAATATACTAAAGTTAGTTTCAATTAATATTAACTATCATCATCATTATATAAGTAAATCATATGTTTTAAATGTGATACATTTAGACATTTTAATAATAAAAAATCTATAAAATATAAATAATATTATTTGTATATTGTATAATATTTATTTTAAATGATTAATGGAGTTTATATTTATTTATATAATTTAATAAATTAAATTAAACAAATATTTTTAAAATGAAAGGAAATAATATCGTACAATTAGATTATAGTTAAATAAAGTTTATTTTGAGAATAACTATAATCATAATATTAAAAGTATTATTATAAAAATAAGATAAAATTAAGATACTATAAGGAAGTGATCAACCCTAATAACATTGCTAAAATAAGAGGAAACTCTCGTGAGATAGTAAAAATCACTTTTACATAGAATATTATGCATGCACCCACATTATACCGACTTTCGTAATTTTTTAACTCATCAAGTAACAATGTTAATTTATAAATGTTTATAATAAAGATTTTTTAGCATAGAAATAAAATTATATGAAAACCAAGTGTCTCCTTTATTTTAAAGGTTATGAGTAGGCCTTAATACCTCTCATCATCATCAACAACATTATAATATTGAAAAAATAAAATATTTAAAATGAAAAAAAAAATAATGATGATAGTTATTAACCTTATCTAAAATCAAAATCATAAAAATATTAAACACAATGTTTACTATAAATAATAATAAATAATAAATGTATGTTACCCTTGTCATGTATCCATAAATTTAAGTTTATATTCTCTTTTTTTTTCAAATGTTTATTAAATTAAAGGTTAAGTACATATAAATAAATAAATAAAATTTAATAATAATAATAAATATTTATAAAAAAAACTAATTCTAACATCATAGTTAATTTCATTATAATTAATAAACTAATCATTACAATTAATTTTTATTATAATTAATAAAGTAATGAAAAAGTGCAACACCTTAGAAGATTCAAGAAGCAAAGGGGAAAAAGAGATTATGATTAAAATGTTCTGTGTCGACGACACAAACCATATTTTGAGGGATGGATAGCAAGTTTTTAAAACTTGCAAATAACAACATGAGGCCAAGGCTATCATGTTCGATTATTTTGTCATGAAAGTAGATTCCGGCACATTCAATGGAATTTAATAAAAAAAGTTAAGATTTCAAAGAATAATGTATCTATTTATGCATTTAAGAAATATGATTTAATTAATACATAATTAGGAGTTTAAGAAAAAAATTCACTTAATTTCACTCAAAGATTCTGTCCAACAAAATGTTTAGACTTATTGATCAAATACATATAACCTAGCTAAAATTCTAAAAAAATAAATCACCATTGAGAGTATAATGTAAAAAAATAGAGAAAAATATTAATTGAAGAAGGAAATAAATATATGGAAATAAATTGATTATTTTTTATTAAAGAATAGGAGGAAGAAAGTAGAAAGAAATGATACTATTTTATATTTATATTTATATGATAATGACTATGATGGTTATTAATGTTATTAATATTAAGTGAGTTAAAATGTTAACGAGGTTAGTACTCTAGCAAATGTTTTGAAATTGTGTTTTAATGTGGGTGTACACAAAACAATTTAAGAAAAAGTGATTTTCGTCCTCAACCCTCTTAGTGTTACAAAAATGACAAATTATTTCATCCTAGTATGTTTTAAGAATTGTCCATCTCCATGTTTCACTATGGGTCTTGTGAGAGTTTGTAGAAAGATATCTTTGATATTATAAATTAGGGTTGATAACCTCTTTATATTATTTCATTTTTCTCTCATGTGCTTATTATTTATCACACCACTACTTTGCTTTAAATTTAGATGTTTATTAGTACTTTTAATATCATCATTAATCTATAGAGTGACATCTTCCTCAACTTCTTAATGACTTAGCCAAGACCTGGCATTTGTACACTAACCTTGCTTAAGCTACACTTGGTTTTCACTAGAATTTGAAGCAATCTTAGGGAACATATTGCCTCCCATGGTGTTTAACTTTATATTGTACATTAAGTGTCAAGTCATATTCATTCAACGAATGGGGGAGAGTCTCATTTTGTGATGAGGATATGATAGGGAGCATTTCCTTTAAATTCGAGAGTATATGTTACCAAACACTTTAGGCTTTGTATATCCTTCTCTAAATTTCTTTAGATATGTTGAAGCCCCAAACTTCACATCTATATAAGATGAGAGGAGTGATGAGAGTCTCAAATAGGAGTCTATACCTATGTAAAACCCAAAGGTATATTAGTTTATAATTGTTTTCAAGTCCATAATAAGCTTTGCGCCCTTTATTAATCATTTTCCACTGTTATAGTTCTAGTTAAGCTTGTGATGAAGAGAAATTATGAGATATTTGTGTGAAGTCACTTCCTAAAAGTTGTTGAACTATCCTACATGAAATTAGAAAAATCCACTATTTTGGATTTGATGATCATAACTTATGTTTTGTCAGTTTTAATTGTCCTATCTGTACTGGAGAAAAAAAGAACCTTAATATTTTTTAGTTGGTTGTCATGATCATATCGAATCCTTGCTATAAGAACAATATCATGCACACAAAGAAGAAGGATGATGACTATTTGAACTAGAGTTGTGATTACACAACCTACTTCATTTGAACAACCCTCTAACTTGTGAATGCATATAAAAAAATGGTAGGGGATAGGGGACATCCTTTCTCCAGTCCTAAGTTACAAATTAATTTCTTCTAACTAAACAATAGTGTTCATATTCTTAGCAATAACATTTTGTACAACCTGATAAAAAAATGAACTTTTAGCCATTCTAATCTATTCTAATGGTTAGTTCAAGGAACTATGTTATTTATGCTTTTCTAAATTCAATAAAGCAACACAAAATATTTGTTTATTATTGTGACACTCCTTAGCAATGGTGGTTTAAGCATAACAAGGTGGTTCATAGTTGAATGATAGATCATAAAATTTACTTGGTATTTCACTCTTTCTCCATGAATTCCTAGGCATATGTCGATCTTATTTTTCATCATAATTCTACATAGCTTAGCTAAATCAGAGATAATCATAATGGTACTATAATTAGTGGTATTTTTCTTTTTTATTTGTACTTTCAAAAATAGGAACGATAAGGCTTTTTGTCTAGGATTGTAGAAACCCTTGTTTACTTCTAAATTGAAGAGATTATGGATGTGAGAGATGAGGATAGATCAACATTTTTTAATATTTTTGTTGGGTATCCTTTGATGTTCTTAGAATTCTGTTTAGTGGGTCGCTTAACCCCAAACTCTATATCTTCTAAGGAAAAAATCTATTTCTCTATAGAACTCTTTTGAATGTTGTCCACAACATCAAAGTATACATAAAGATTTTTACTATAGGAATTTTAGTCCCTCAATGGAATCATATTGTTTTATTTAGTCTTATGACTTAGAATTTGCCTCCAAAATTTCCTAGGATCTATCTTAAAGAGGTAGAAAATCTTCTCTTTCCTTTTATTTATATAACATCTTTCTTTATTTTTAATTATGTCTTTGTACTTATACATCTTGTCATATTTTAATGGTTCATTAGAAGAATCCCTAATGTATTTATAGCATGCTTGCACTATTTATCATATGAAGAGTCTATCATTCTATTTTCTTTTCTACATGACACCTCGATAGAGAACTTGTTAATGGAATTAAAGAGGGTTGTCGTAAAATTATGATAGAGACGTGTTCAATATTATCTTTATTTAAGAGTAGATTTAATTCAATATTGGCATCCCTTAAAATAATATCATTTGTTTTTATCAAAGATCAAGTGCTTTTGGTTATTATAACTCTCTATTATGGGGCTTATGTTCTTGAAAAGTTTAGAGATATGGTTAATGGTCTATATGGTTAGAGATGTGGTCATGGTCATTTAAGATGTCAAAATTTATTATTTAGCTGTATAAGGATATATTAGATATCACATAATCTATGAAACTATTGTCAATCGCATGAATATAATTCATCTACTTATATTTTAGCCACTTCTTAAGACTAATGTAAATTATTATTTCTTAAGAACTGTAGATCTTGATAAACTCAACACCAAATAAATTTTGAACAAAGTTTCCAGGGTTTCTCTTATATATTCTAGATGAAACAATGCCCTTATCTAGCAATAGAGGATTAGGGTTAGAATTATTACTTAAGGTAATATCTTGGTTAGGTGTTTTTTAGCATTTAGTTCTCATAACAAGAGGATATTGCCTTCATTTCTTAGACTATAAATATCATGTTCTAAGCCATTGTAAGGACAATTTTTTTTTATTCTTATAAGTGGTAGAATTAAGGGGCACAAAATAATACATTGTTATATAAATCTTCTTAGTATTGATATCTGAAATCTCCACCTACATGTACTGATTGAAACGATATTTCTTGTGAATCCTAATATGAAAAAAATTGTTTTGATTAAGTAATTTACGAGTTATGCCCCCTATCCCTCTACAATAGGATATCTTATTCGAACATATTAACCACAATTCAAATCCTTCTATGTTAAGTACCTTATATTCTTAATGGTACAAATTTGAAAAAATAATATAATATAAATTTGAGTGATGATCAAGATTCATAATACCCATTTTCCTTTTTTTCTATGTATATTTTTTTTAATTTATCTTAGTTTCTTAAAATAAAGTATTCATTATAAACATTCAGAAAAAAAAAGAAAAAGAAAAAAATGAATTAATATATTTAAAAAATTAATATTCAACAAAATAAATAGATATACATCCCATAGAATAATAAAAAAGAAAGGCACAACAAACAACAAACTTGAAAAAAAATGGTTTAACTAATAAATTAATAAAAATAAATTTGAAAAAAATGGAAATTATATAAAATTATAAAAATATATTAAATTAATAATATTACTTTTATTTAAAAATTATAAAATTAATTTTTAATTTTTTAAATATTATATTAAAATATTAAGTATTATTTTAAGATAATTGTTATATTGTATTGAAAAATGTATTAGAATTAAGTTTAAACCTCGTCGTGATACAAGTACAAGGAAAATTGAAATGAAGGCAAACACCTTATCTTCATACTTACTTCCAAATTTCCATCCATTTCCCAACAAAATGAGATGGAATATTTAAAATTTTGTATTATTTATTTATTTACATATTAAATATGATATGCAGTTCCTTGTGTCAATTGAATTTAAGACAAACTTTTTAAAGAATAACTAAATTTAGCAAGCTGAAATAATGGTTCTATCTTTTGTTTCGGTGTTTGTTGTGATCTTTCTTTTAAGATTTGCAAGTTGACATCTAAGAGTGTCTATTTTTAGTAACCCAACATATGTGGCGATTGGTATTCCAATCATATTGAGGTTGGAAGGTCGGAATCCTCTACCACATTTTGGGGTTTTTTTATGCCTTTTAAACTACTTTCTTTTCCATGTGCCATACCTCCTCCATTATATCTTCTTGGGTATTTCCTTCATTGAGAACCTAAAAAAATTAACTATTTAGAGTTTACGAAGAGGGAAAAGGGATATTTATACCGTAGTTATAATGGTGTTAGTTTCTATTGCTTTTTATTGTGACCATTTACATTGGTTCTTCTTAAGGGGGTGGGCAATCAATTAATATATCTATGATATAGATCAGGCTCATAAATTATTGAAGAATAATTTTAATTTTATTAAAAGTATAATTTTTAATTTTTTTATTATTAAACACTTTCTAAATAATCTTTTCAAATTAAAAATCATTTATTTTTAATAAATATAATATACATTCTAACTCCTTCAGTTACAATACAAACATCTTATAAAACATAAATGAAAATTTTAGAAATTATAGATATTTTTAATACTTAATGTAGAATCTAATTACAACCTATTTCACTTTTATATTAATTTAATCTAGCTAAAACCTCTTTCAGCTATATATATTAGTTAAAACTTTTAATTAAATTTACATGATATGTTATAATATTAAGCATATCATATTATTTGATTAATGAATCAATTTTTACGATTATGTTGATTATGTTTTTAATAAGATTGAATTGAATTTGTTGGGATATTTAGACACTTAGGAGTTAGTTAAGATCAACTTGTGTAATATATCTATTAGGAAAAGTGTGTTTCTTTAGTACGTATTAGTATGCATTTGTAAATATTTAATCCGACGGTCACGATATGTTGTGATCCGACGGCTCAACTTCTCTTAGATCATACCTAACCTTGATCCGTGGCTTAACACCCGATTGGTCCATGATATCTATTTAAAGAGCATGGAGGGTCATTGTTTAGTTGATCGATTATGAAAATGTCATTTGTAAGTTTCTTTCTTTCCATAATAAATTGATCCATAAAAGCTATTTGGCCGGGGCTGTGGAGTGTTTCCCTCTCAAGGGTGTAAACCATGTCAAAACATCGGTGTATCGATCTGTGATCTGTTTGTGTGAAGTGGTTGCTCTAGGTGTTCGGTCTTTTGGGAGTACACTGTGTACCCGAACATGGTATCAGAGCTTTTATGAAGAGCCGCTTCCAGTTATGATCTAGATCTTGAACTGTTATTGCCGAAACTTGAAAGGGTCTCTGGTTCTGGTATTTCTGTGCATTTCTGGGTTGTGGGAGGTGTTCCATGGTGTCTGGAGCGCCATTTTCATTAGGAAATAGTTTTCATTTGATCGAAAACGATTTTCGGTTGCTTCAAAAACGCGTATTTCATCAGATCTGAAGGTATAATGTTACAGTGACGCTTATTTATTTATTTTTTAAAATATCTCATATTTTATCAGTTTTTATTATTAGTTTTTTTTTAGTTTCGGATTGTTGCTTTCCGTGTCATCGTATGCTCTTTCTCGTGCACCTTGTGCGATCTCGGGGAATCAGAAATAGAAAGAGAAAGGGTTTTTCTCGGCTACATATGCTCTTTGCCGTGCACCTTGCGCGATCTCGACAAATCAAAAACATAGAGAAAACGTAAGCATGGAAACCGAGAGAGAAGAGTAAAAAAAAAAAACACCCCTTTCTCCTTCCCATATTTTACATACCTTTTAATCTAGCTCACTTGGTTCAAAGTTGTTTAATTCCTTAATAGGTCCTAAGTTCAAGTCTTAGGAAGTTACTTTTAAAAGAAAAAGTACATGCAATTTCTATTTTTGAGTTACTTTATTGTAAAAGTGCATCTCACTTAAAGAATAAAAAATAAAATCAAAAGTGAGTCACTTAAGTTCTTTTTTTTTTATTGCTGCACTATTTAAAGTAACATCATTGTAAAAGTGAAATTACTTATTTTACCAAAGTGATTCACTAAAAGAAACTTTCTTGTAAGTGATTTTCAAAGGTTCATCTTGGGAAAAGGGTTTTTTTTTTTTTGTGGACATTCTCTAGCTGCCACGTCACTATTGGGGACATCTTCAACATTTTCTTTGTTCAAGCATAACTTCATCATACAAAGTCTGTTTTCACTGCCTTTTTTTTCAAACCACCTATTTTTTCGAGCTCTTCGCATCTAAACTATTGGTGTCTGCTTTTACAGCCATTAATTTACAAATATGGCCGCCCCTTGTGATATTCTACTTATCAGTTCCAACTATTTCTCATGAAAATATCGTATGGAGGATGTTCTACGAAGTAGAGGACTTTTCAGAATTATGTCAGGGAAAGAAACAGAACCTATTGATGATGATAAGAAAATCAAATGGGCAAATAGATGCGACGAAGCTTGTGATTGATTGGGATGTCAATCTCTACTGATTTACGATTCCACATATCTAGAATTGATGAACCTGATGCTACTTGGGACAAGTTGGAATCTTTGTTTGGTAAACACAATGAAATTCGAGGTCACCAACTTCAAAATGAGTTGATTTCTTTAAATCCAAGTGATTTTTCATGCATACAAGATTATTTATCTAAGTACAAAACTCTTAAGCTCTTATGTGAAGAATGCAAGATTAAGAGGGAAGACAAACAATGCATTTATCATATTCTTTCCAAACTTGAACCTGCATATTCTATTTTTGTATCTACATTTTACTCCATGAAAGAATCCTTGACTGCAACTAGCTATCAAGAGCCTAGTCTTGAATTCTTTTGTGATTCCTTGATTAGAGAGCAAGATAAGATCATCCATCTTGGAATAATTAACAATGCAGATACATTTGGGAAATCCTTATTGTCCCAACAGAAAGAAAAGTCCAAGCCTCCCAAGAAACAAAATTTTCTCAATAATAAGTCAAACAAGGGTCCCAAACCCTCTCAATTAGCTCCTTCCTTAAAAAATGACAAAGGATCCAAGCCAAAAGGCAAGAATACTAAGTGTCATTGCAACTATTGCGGGAAACATAATCTTGATGAATCTAAGTGTTTCAAGAAGATGGCAGCCTTAGAAGCAACAATGAAGAAGCACCACATCAGCCTAGATTCACCTTCATAATCTACCACTCATGGACATGCACTTTGTGCTTCTGGTTATTCTTATAATGCATCTTCTTCTTCTACTTCAAATGAATGGCTCACTGATTCTGGAGCATCTTATCATATGGCTAAGGATTAAACCATCTTTTCTACTATGCATGAATATAACACCAAACAAATATTTGTTGGTGATGATAGATCTCTAAGTGTTGTAGGAGCTGGAACAGTTCCAGTAGATAATGGTCATTTTAGTGATGCACTATGTGTTCCAAGAATTTTCTGCAATTTTTTATCAGTCTATCAAATCACTCATTTTGGTGAAGGTAAAACTATGATATTTACACCTCACCAAATTGTAATAAAGGATTTTAAAGATCCTCAACAGGTTCTAGCTATCGGAATTGTTGATGATATTACTAGGTTGTACAAATTTAACAACTCTGGGTCATCACATTTTTCTTTAGTTTTTGTTGTTCATAGTGATAACTTGAGCAAACTTTGGCATGAGCGATTTGGTCACTTAAATTATCGCTCATTGCAACAACTATGTAAAGATAATATGGTAACAGGTCTTCCGATGGTATCTTGTAGGGATGTTGTTTGTTCCAGTTGTGTACTCGAAAAACATCATTAGGACAGTTTTGACAAACATACCTCTTGACATGCCTCGGTTCCCTTGGAGCTTGCACATAGTGACTTGTGTGGTCCTCTTCCATCTGCTTCATTTTCTGGCTTCAAATATTTCTTAACTTCCATTGATGATTACACCAGACACACTTGGGTTTATTTCCAAAAACTTAAGAGAGAAGTATTTAACATGTTCTTGGCCTGCGAGGCCCTTGTTGAAACAATCTGATTATCAAAATATTAAGTTAAGATCTGACAATGGAGGAGAATATGTTAACAAAAAGTTCACTACTTTCTGCACTAAACAAGGAATCCAACAACAACACACTGTTCCATATACACTACAGCAAAATGGTGTAGCTGAACGGAAGAACCGCACTTTAAAAGAAATGGCTAATTGTATGATCCAATCTAAGGGACTAAGTCTTCAATTTTGGGATGAAGCCATTAATTGTGCAAATTACATAGTTAATCGCACCCCCACTAAAGCTTTACAAGGTATCAGAATGGAAGAAGCATGGAGTAAAACTAAACTTGATGTAAGTCACTTCCATGTGTTTGGTAGTGAAGCATGGGCTCATATTCCGAAGGAAAAACGGAAAGCATTGCAGCCTAAAAGTGAAAAGTGCATATTTGTTGGATATTCTTAAGATGTAAAAGGTTATAGACTTCTTCAACCAAATTCTCATGATATAATCATTAAAATAGATGTTAAATTTGATGAAAATATCTTGGCCTGCGAGCCTAACTCGGCAATTGTGCCATCTTTGGCCTGCGAGCATCATTCGGTGATTGTGCCTTCTTCTTCTTCCAACTTCCTTGATAGGTTTCCAACTCCAGTTTCTGATGATGATTGTGAGGATGAAAACCCACCTCTTCCTGCTCATGTTTCTCCAGTTGCACCAGCACAAGTGCTTCTTCGATGGGTCCATTCAACATGTGAAGCAGCTGGTGACCTTGTCAGTGATCCTCGAGATCAAAGTCGAACACATTCTCAGTTTCAGTGAGCCTCTTCTCTTTTGGCTCAGGTTTCAAAGAATCATGATCTAGAAACTTTTGAGGACACTTCACGAAATCCAGATTGGGATGCAGCTATGGATAAAGAATATTGTTCCTTAATGGCGAATGATACTTGGGATCTTGTACCTCTTCCAAAAGGAAGAAAACTTGTCAGATGTAAATGGGTCTACATAACCAAGTATGCATAAGATGGAAGTGTTGAAAGATTTAAGGCAAGGTTAGTTTCCAAAGGTTTTTCCCAAGTTGAAGGGATTGACTACAATGAAACCTTTGCTCCTTTCACAAAAATGAACTCCATCCGCCTTGTTCTTTCCCTTGCAGCCTTACACAATTGGGAAGTCCACCAAATGGATGTCAATTCGGCCTTCTTACATGGTGATTTATAGGAGGAAATTTACATGGAACAACCTCTTGGATATGTTCAGAGTAACTCTAGCCTTGTCTGCCACCTTAAGAAATCCTTGTATGGCCTTAAGCAAGCCCCTAGAGCTTGGTATACCAAAATGGATAGTTTTCTCCTTAACATTGGTTTTTCTAGATGCCATTCTGACCCCAATGTCTATACCAAGAAAGTAGGAAACCATCTCATCATACTTGTTCTCTATGTTGATGACCTTATTCTTACTGGTAGTGACCCTAAGCTTATAACCCATGTGAAATCCAGTCTTAAGCAAAATTTTGAAATGTCAGACTTATTACATTTACATTATTTTCTCGGTCTCCAAGTCTTGCAAACCAAAGAAGGAATCTTTTTTTCTCAGTCTAAGTATGTTTGTGACCTTCTTCATCACTTTCACATGGAAGATTGTACACCAGCCCCTTTTCCCTTCCAGTCTGGAGTCAAACTTTCTGCCATTTGTACTTCACCTGAAGTAGATGCTGCCTTGTTGGTAGTCTCTTATACTTGACTCATTCCCATCCTAACCTTTCCTTTGCCGTTGGTAGTGTTGCCCGTTATATGCAAACACCTCATGAAAGTCATTGGAAAGCAACTAAAAGAATACTTCAATATATTTGAGGTACAATTCAGTTTGGGATTCATTACAGTATAGGGGGGAAATCTTTGTTGGCTGGCTTCACTGATTCAGATTGGGCCGACGATCCTGATGATCGAAAGTCTACTGCAGGTTATGTTTTCAGTCTGGGATCTGGACCTATCACTTGGGCTTGTCAGAAACAACAAGCTCTTTCTCTTTCTTCAGTAGAGGCAGAATATCGAGCGGCAGTTAATGCCAGTCACGAAGCTTTATGGCTTCGATAGATCCTTTCAGAGTTTGGATTTGAGCAGCAACAACCTACTACACTTTGGTACGACAATCAAAGTGCCAACAAGCTTGCCAAAGATCCAGTCCTACATCAACGCAACAAACACATTGAGCTACATATGCACTTCATCAGAAATCTTGTTCATGATCGTGTTCTTGAAGTGTTCTTTTGTTCTACAGATGATCAAGTTGCAAACATTTTCACCAAGTCTCTTATAGAAGCGAAGTTTTCTAAACTTCGATTTATGTTAGGAGTTCAGGAACTTGTCATTAAGGGGGGAATAGGCTCTAATGCCTCCTTCCTTCTCCTAATAGTGTCACTTTTGTAAATCCTTCAATTCTATCCCAAGTTGTTCTTAAGGGGGGATGTTACGATATTTAGACACTTAGGAGTTAGTTAACATCAACTTGTTTAATATATCCATTAGGAAAAGTGTGTTTCTTTAGTATGCATTAGAATGCATTTGTAAATATTTAATCCGATGGTCACGATATGTTGTGATCCGACAACTCAACTTCTCTTAGATCATACCTAACCTTAATCCGTAGCTTAACACCTTATTGGTCCATGATCTCTATTTAAAGAGCATGGAGGGTCATTGTTTAGTTGATCGATGATGAGAAGCTCATTTGTAACTTTCTTTATTTGCATGGGTCGTTGAGTGTTTCCCTCTCGAGGGTTTAAACCACATCAAAACATCGGTGTATCGATCTGTGATCTGTTTGTGTGAAGTGGTTGCTCTAGGTGTTCGGTCTTTTGGGAGTACCGTGTGTACCCAAACAAAATTTAATAATTAAGATAATCTTTTTTTACCTAAAACACTTCGAAATATTAAATCTAAGTCTTTTAATAGGAGGAAGTTGAAGGATTCCTATTTCAGTAGATACCAATATCATTCCGACTCATTCAGATTCTACAACTTATGTCGAGCTAATGGTTAAGAATATATAGATATAGCCTCTACACCTTTGTAAAGAAACAGCAACCTTAAAAATATATTATTATTATTATTACTATTATATCCATAATATAACATAGACACTACCCTATGAACATACCTATCAAAGCCTTTTCTACAATAATTTTCGCAAAATGAAAGGTTACCTGCCCATAATCATCAAACAAAAAATTACCCAGTGGCAAAGTTGACAGTACTCAGATTAGAACGTGGTTTCCAGTTTATTAGTGTTTCAAAGATGCTATATCCCGTGATGGAATATAATAAAACCTGAATCAGCAAAAGCGGAAATAATTTTAATTTTATTATATGTATAGCCGTCTTTTGGCAATGGATCGAGCCTTTCATTTTCGCAGACGAGTACGTACGTGCTACCAGTGAAACCCTAAACCAGTAAGATTCTCTGGTATCACCAAGCGTTGGAATTCATAGCTAGCAATCATATCCATCACCAGAAGAGGATATTGAATACTGTTAGGCTTCTCCTGATTTTGAATTGCAATGCAAAGACCAACAAAACCTAATGAGAAACTTGGCTCGATAGATGCTTCTACAAGTATAGAAATACGTGAGTGTAGCTACAAGAACTGGCTAGGCTCTGAGCTACATGAAGAAATGAAAAGCAGTCTTAGATGTATTGGACTGCAGAAAAGGAAGATTAAGCAGAGCCAAAATGTATAGAGAGCTTGAACGAAAGTATGAAGGTGCTCTAATTTTTGCCGAGATACCCAACTGTCCGGAGAAACGGTAAGAATTTCAATTCCTTATCATTCTTTCAAGAAAATAAAAAACGGTTCAGTGCGACAAATGGGTCAAATGGATTCTGTTTTCATTTAGGGCAAAATTTCTATATTTTCACAGACTCAAACGGAAGATTTCAGTAATCCATACATTTCCTTTGCTTGGTGCAATTAGATATCATTATGGTATTGTATATGATTCTTCCAAATAACTCCGATCTCAGTGGTTATTTGTACAATCTATTTGGTTGTTTGATGTTCAGCTTGCAGGAAGAGGTACTGGGGATCTGAACATTCACAAATCTGACTTCAATTTCTACCGTCCACAATTAGAATTCGAAGTTCGTTTGGAGTCGACATCTAGCAGGTTATCATATGCTTTTTCATCAATTTCGTAATGTAAACCCACTGTTCAAAGGTTTGCTGCACCTGCTTCTCGGTCGTCAAGTATTCGACCATTTCGTAGCTTCTCGGTCCTCAAGTTTCTCACTGACTCCGAATTTGGTTGTTGCATGTTTTCCTTTCCTAGAGAGAAAAAGAAAAAGGTAATATCAGACCTGAGGACCCCAAGATCGTAGCTTTGCTCCAGACCGCCGGCTATCTCGGCAAAAATTAGAGCATCTTCGTACTTTCGTTGAAGCTCTTTATACATTTTCGTTATGCTTAGCATTCCTTGTTTGCAGCCTATGACATCTATGGCTGCTCTTCATTTCTTCATGTAGCTCAGAAGCAAACCGGCTCTTGTACCTAAACTTTGGTATGTCTATACTTGTTGTTGAAAGCGGTATATGGACCCACGTTTTTCTTTAGGTTTTGTTGTTCGTTGGAGCTGATTCAACCAATGATAAGAACACCCTATTAACAATTGCAGTAAAAAACCAAGAGAAGTGTGATTGCATTCAATTTCATTTTGTTTTTCTCTTCTGTAGAGAACATGGGTATGCTTGCTCGCTATCATTCACACTGCTTGATACCTGCTGCATCATATAGTTTAGGGTTTCACTGGTTGCATGTAATCTTCACCGAAAATGAAAAGAAAAAGTTAACTCCAATCGCATAAGGTAAAAAAAGTGTGTCAGATTATTTCAGCTTACCTTGATTGTAGCTTTAATACATTTCGTAGGTTATTTTCATTGCTGACGCTAAATTGATTCCCCTAAGCAGAATTGGATCCCCTAAAGAATTTTATGCATGGTGCAAGTTCGGTTTACAAAGCAAAAATATTATTTTGAATTCATGGCATTAATCCTTGCCACCTTGCGAACGAGACATACGGATCACCTGTCATGTGGAAGAGTCCCCAAGGTGATTTGGGAGGGGTAACTCTCCCCTGTGTGAGTTTAATTTGGCGTACTTCTCCTTTAGTGCCCACACACAGTAAGTAATGGCAGTTATTATTCCTTTTTCGGAAAGGGAATTTATCTCACAAAGTTTGGATCGACTTTAGTTTAGTGGTTTGGCGTACATTTATTTATGTCTCCGTCTCGAGTTTTTCAAGGCCTCTCCCTTGGCCTGGGTTTCCGTCCGGAATAATTCTCAAAATCTTCTCTCTTGCATTTTGGCATACTCAGTTTTCTCTCTCTCTTATGATAGTGCGGTGGAATTGGAACTCTTGGTTGATGATTCCTCGCCACTCCATCTGTGAAATTTTTTGGTTAGTTGTTCAACCAATTTTGTTTACATGCTTATCAGGTGTGTTCCATGAGAAGGAGATTTGGGTTTGATCAGGATGTCTTCATTGAAGGTAAAGCGAAGGTCTCTTCGACCGAAAATGAGTGATGTGAAGGCCATGCTTTGGGTAATGCACTCCCACTAGGACGGTCTGGTTGAAGCAACAAGACATAATTCCTATCATATTTCCCTCCTGGATACATGCCTATATGATGCCGAGGATCACGTCTACGTTTAGTGTGGATAGATTGAAAAGCTCATCAAAGACATGAATAAGCTCCCGAACTTAGCTCAAGAAAGTCACTGTAAGCTTACTCTCCAGTACATCCAATCCAGGGTAAAGACTCTAGTCATCATCCTTCCAGAGAGCTCATACGACTATATTCTTCAAAGAAAGATGGTGGTCCCTAGCTGAATATATTACAGTCTGATATTTCTCAAGTTAAATTGTGTTATGTTTTGTCATTGCATAGTGTTATGTTTTGTCATTGCATAGTGTTATTAGGCTAGTTTGTTTGTATTTATAATGTCCAGGACTATCTAAACGATGGAAAAAAAATTCTGTTATCTACAAAGATAGATCTTCTTATAGACTGTTTGCTTGGAATCCTGCTCACTTGTTTACATGGGTGGTCAAATTTTGTAATTTCTTTTTTTGTTGTTACCAGCCTTTTTAATTAGAACTAATTGCAATGTATGAGAGATAAATTGAGATAAATTGCCTATATACATTTTTGAAATATATTTTATAGGTATATTTAGTAAAAAAAAGGTTTTTTTGAATTAAAAGAGGTACTTGAAGGAGTCTTAAAAAAAGAATTTGGTAGATATTTATCAATATCTAGTAAAATTAGAGGTATTACATAAGGTATAAATAGAGCATAAGAAAATAGAGTTGATTGACAATTTAATTAAGGAATAAATGAGCCTTGAGTATTACTAATGATTCAATTAAAGAAAAGATTGAGTTGTAAACAGTACAAAATAACACCTTTAACATCACTTGTTAATTGATTTTTTTTGGAAAAGATGATATTTATCCATATCATATAAGAATAAACTCCTTATTTGATTTTTTTATAATTGTAAGCATATGATTTTTGGCTAACAAACATGATGATAAAGAAATGCATTAACGCCACTTAAAAATTTTCATATACATTGTTTTCTTTTTCCATATGAATAATTAATTTTAATAAACATGGATAGTTACCGTTAATAAAAATGAATAATTCTTTTAAATATATTTTAACTCATAGAAGCATAATTCTTTTTTTTTGTTATAATGAAGTACATACATAAATTTGGCCTCATACAAAAAAATTCCTAATTGGCGTCATAGTTTGATCATGCTATGAGGTATTTTATGTATTTCACAACGAGACATTATACAATGGTTGTTTTCATTCATACGAAATAAATTATTAAAGTCAATATATATTACAACTTTTATTTATATATATATATATATATATATATATATAACCAATTCAAAATATAATAAATGATTATAGGTTTATGTAATATTTACTTTTTATTGTTGTAATGTATGTGATGTAAATATGTGCATGTACAAGAGTTCATGGCAAAGTTCATGGCAAAGAGTTCAAGGATAAATCTCCACCACTGAACATTGTAGCATTAGAAAACAGTGTGATCTTCTAGCATTAGAAAACAGTGTGATCTTCTGGTAGAGACATGTTCTAGCTAAGGCATGGTGATGTCATATCAATGTTGTAAATTGTAAATGTCATACTAATGAAAAATAGATCTAGGGATGAATGTGCAAGGTAAGTAAACAAGGAGTGACGATATCCACTAGGGGGAGAGGCTAAAGGCTAATAAAACCTTGGAAACTTAAGTGAGTATGATTAGGTATTATCTTGATACCTATGAGTTTTGAAGAGAAAATTATATGAGCCTGAGTGCTCAAGACAAAGAAAGTTATCAATAATAATTGTATATTAACAAATGATTAATAACATAAACCAATTCCTATTTGAAGAGTGGTTTCACTATTTAATTAAATCGATACTTTATATGAAAAATTAGAAAATATCGCTTAGGTATAAATGAGAGATAAAAACTCATTTCACATAATTATAGAAATAAAAATTACCAAACATATAATATAATATATATATATATAGTTTCCTTAAAAGTCTTCTTAAATATTAGTATACAAATTGATTACAATTCTATAAAATAAATATCAAGATGGCTACTATTTAAAAGGTAAGTAAAAGCATGTTCACATGTTAATACAATGCAAATCACCAATATATAAATATGTTTTAGAAAGGAAAGGATATACTTAGTCTCGATTATGTATTAAGTCCCTCAAAAATGATTTATTAAGGAATACTAATATATAAATGTGTGTACTTTCAATTAGGGTTAGCGAGAAAGAGGGAGTAGACTCGTCTTTCGGTGGTTAGGGTTGGCATGAAGAAGGGTGATCCCTCATTCCTTTTGGCATCAGTGCCCGATTGTGGGAAGGGCTCAATGCGTCTGTTAAAGGAGGGATGATCTCTATTAATGAGAACTGATCTTCATTGTTTCAGAAATCAGGAAGGCGTCTCTGTATGGCGTGTGTGGTAAAGGAGGGATGGTCTCTACTAATGAGAACCAATCTCCTTTGTTTCCGGAAATACAAAGTTGGAAGGTATCTCTGTATGGGACGCGCGTGGTAATGGAGGGACGGTCTCTATTAAGGAGAACCGATCTCCATTGTTTAAAAGGGATGGAATGTATCTCTGTAGGGGGGATATGGTGGGGAAATCGAAGAGAAGCCACGGGCTTGATTGCAATGTGGTGTTGTTCAACACGAAGCACATCTCATTACAATTCTTTTGAATATGTGGGTGTCAACTGTAACAACTTTGATGGAGGAGAAAAACAAGATTTCAATCAGAATCGACTACAAATAAGTATCTTTGAGAGGACCGACCCTAGCTCATTAGTTTTTATTTATCATTATCAGTTATAACATTGTGTTGATAGGACAACCTCTCTTAGTATAGGACCGATCCATTATTCTGTATTGAGTAAATGTTTGCATGGTTTGAAGAGAGAACGACCTCACTAAGAGGACCGATCCCATATATTTGACAATGTATAAAAGTTTGCATTGTTTGAAGAGAGGGCAGGCTCATTAAGAGGATCGATTGATAGGATAAGTTATTGCTTTGTTTGAAGAGAGGATGGCCTCACGCCCAATTTAATTGGCAAAACATACATTGGATTTAATTTCTTTATAGAGAGGGGATGGCCTCACCAAGAGGACCGATTCCAGTTCATTGGGAAGCCTATATGTTACCTCCTTGTTGCATCGAGTCAGAGCATGAAGACTATAAATTTGTTATACTCTTAAGAGATTAAATATTTTCCCAATCGTTGCTGTGCGTGAGAGTGTGAAGGTCCTATGATTCTGTTATATTGGTTAGAGGTACATTCAATTGTGGCATCATGCAAGAACATGAAGGGTCTAGTGATTTATTTTCTACCTCTTCATTATTTTTTATTACTATTAATCCCTATACAGAATCAAGTTCTACCTAGCTGCATTTAATGTTTGAAAGGCATAAAGTTTCTTTCATTATTTTTAAAGGAATATATATTTTTAGCCATTGCTTAAAGATTGTAAAAGTTTTTAATATAGTGTTTGAAAACCAAGATCCATGATTTAGGAGCAAGAATTCTTTTATTTAGAAGTGAATTTCTCTCTCTTGCTTAATAGGAATTGGGAGCTCTATTGTAAAGTCAAACTCTAACGCTTGAAGTTTAATGAATTAAACGGTCTTTGAGGATAAGACCATCAATAGCTATGAGCTTAGCTTTTAACTTGGAATGATGAGAAGTGTTTAGACATCCTTTTGTTTTCCCATCTTTGTGGATAATTTTCCCGGTTTAGGGGTGGCCTCTCCACTAAAAAAATGGGTGGCCTCTCAACTAAAAGAATATAAACTAGACAAAGTCCCTATGTTTGGGTGCAAATTTGAAATTACATATTCAATTGCCCATCAAACTATTCAAGAATGAGTATTATTGCACCGAGTGAAACGAGGTACTCTATAGCCTAGTATGGGGGAGATCTTCTAACGTGTGTGATGTAGCGTCATGTAGCTTTACATCTAATAAAACGTAAAAAATATTTTAAAAAAATCCTATAATCATCTAATAAAACGTTAAAAGTATTTAAAAAAAATCCATGTTGGTTCATAAAATAAAATATTATGAAAAGTAACTAAAAAATCGATGTTCGTTTATAAAATAAAAACTTAAAACTTAAACCCGGATCTATCAATCAAGAGAGATCAAATTTTTTAAGTTTAAATTTAAAAAAAGAAATACACCCTAAGAAATTGGATCCGTCTCGGTGCTTGATAGATACGAGTTTAAGATGGATCTATGCTGGTTTTATGTTGTTATTCAATTGTGTATAACTAAATAAGCTTATAAGTATTCTATAGTTTTGGGTTATTATCAATCATTCATGTTGGGATAGTTAGCCTTGATATTTTAATATTGTTGATTTTAAAAATATATTTGAGATAAGTGATTGTTATATGCCTTGTGGGTATTGTTATCACTTAAGTTTAATTGACTATATTGACTATAGAAAGATGAAATAGTTATGTTAATGTGTGGTATAGATGGATGTGATTTGCTATTACTTATGGTGGTATCTTGCATGGATGGAAGTTCCATTGCAAAGGCTCAGTAAATGAAAGTAACATGGTTGTCATATATAATGAATGATGCGTGTTTATGCAACTGTATTTTAATAGTCTATTTTCATATGGGGGTCAGTGCAAGCTAATGAGGGTCACTTTTGGTGCATTAGATGCAATAGAAAACTGAAAAAGCAAGCATCCCTCAACTTACTTAGATTTTTTGAGCTACTTACGCAAAATATCTTGCATTGAGTAAAAAAGATGAAATGTAGAAAATTGAATCATGTTTCCGAATATATAACTTTTATGTATTGAAAATTTGCATAGCTATGTCAAGTTTCCTTTTTCCTAATAGACACTTTTAATTTTTCAAGTAAATGATAAGGTATATGTTTTTGTGGGTTGAGCCTTTGAGGGCCTAAATGATGGAATCAAGCTACAAAAATCGGCATGCATGTAGAGAACACATAGCACTTGTGCGCCATTATTTTTCAAAAATTAAATTAGTAATTTTATAATTTTTTTATAATTGTCTAAGTGATCAAACCTCGAAAATAGTACCTCTTTTGTTGGTAGAGCCTTTGAAGGTCTTAATGCAAAAATCTTGAAATGGGTTTTTTATAGAACGTGGAGGTTAGTGTCCTCTTGTGCACCATACAATTTTTTTTTGAAATGATTAAGAATTGAAAAAGTTATGGAAGAAACACTAACAGTGTGTTTCACGAGTTAAAGAGGTAGGACAGAAAAAAAAATTGAAAGAAAATAGGAAAAATTAATATTTCAAAATAAAAGTTACATATTTGGAATCTGCAGAAAAAATGCTATTTGTGTCTAAGATTTCATAAAAAATGATTGTGTGTAGCATATTGTAATGAGTGGCTAAGCACAGGCTTCTCTAGAAATTGGAAGAAATACCCAATTAACTTTGGCTTTTCATTAACATAGCACAGGTTTGGAATTACCGAACCAAACTCCAAAGCATACACATAGGATTATTGTTGACATGCGAGCAAGTGCCTCGACTTGGTTTAGGCTCTACAAAACATGAGCGCGTTCTGTTTAAATTCAAAAATATTGCCGTGCTTTTAGATGTACATAATGCGCTCGCGTTATATATATATACATGACACGCACGCATTATATAACTACAGAACGCGTATGCGTTATATAGTTCCAAAACATGCTCGCGTTATGTAAATCATAAAATACATGTTTAATACTTGAGAAAGAGGGGGTGTGGAAGACTCAAGGGAATTTTTGTTTAATATTTGAGAAGGGGTGGGGAAGGGTCAAGGGAATCTATGGTTAATATTTAATAGGGGTGGGAAAGGGTCAAGGGCTTAGAAGGATGTTGGAAGCTTGAGTGAGGAGAGATGAAGGGAATGAGAACATGATGGGCTACAGGGGGTGACGGGAAGTGGAGCTTCAGAGCACTATTAGGAGTAGAATAGGTTTTGAAGAGGTATAGGGTTAGAAGTTGAAAGTGAGACTTGAGTGACAAGGGGAAATGGATGGAGGAAAGGGGGATGTGAGAGAGAAATAAAGAATACAAGGGGGGGGGGAGACATAAAGCGAGGGAAGGAGAGGGAAAATGGGGAGGAATGGATTTAGAGGAAGTGAGAGATAGATGGGGATAGAACGAAATAAAGAGATAGGAAGGGAGGGACATAAAGTGTTGGTGGGAGATATGCAAGGAGTGGTGGCGATGGAGAGAGAGAGAGAGAGAGAGAGAGAGAGAGAGAATATGAGAGGAGGGGGAAGGGACATAAAGTTTGTGAGAGAGAAGGAGTGATGGAGAGATTGGGATAGGTTGAGGGAAAGATAACATGAGGGAGGGATAGAAGGTGAGAGAGAGATAGGCGATGGGAGAGGGAGGGAGAGAAGGTAGGGTGAGGAATGGAGGGAGAAAGGTGGAGATAGATATGGATGGAGGGGGGATGGGTTTGAGAATGGAAAGGGACATAATGTGTGTGTGTGTGTGTGTGTGTTTGAGAGAGAGAGAGAGAGAGAGAGAGAGATGGTTGGGGAGAGAGAGACTAGAGGGAGTTGTGATCGACAAAGAAAGTGGGAGGTTGTGTGTGTGTGTGTGTGTGTGATAGGGAAGGAGGAATCAGTGGGGTGGCAGGGACGAATATAGTGTAAGGGAGAGAAAGCGACATAGAGGGAGGGAGGTAAAGGGAGTGAGGGACATAACAAGGGACAGATCTAGAGATAGAGATAGGGAGGGAGGGATACAAGGTGAGATAGAGAGGGCAGGGGGGAGGGATAAAGGAACATAGGGTTTGTGATTAAGGGTGAACGAAGGGAGAGTGTTCTATAGGGACTTGGATATTTGCGAATATATACATAAGGTTGATACCCTCCTCGTCATCATCTTCATCACCATCACCATCTTCATCATCATCACCATCATCATCATCATCAACATATTAATCATCATTGTCATCTCTAGGTTCCTCATCAACATCTCCATCATCATCATCTTCTTCATCCGTATCATCTTCATCATCATCTTCATCACCATCACCATCATCGTGAACATCTTCATCAGCATAAACATCTTCATCATCATTGTCATCTCCCCCTTCCTCATCAACATCTCCATCATCATCATCATCATCATCATCATCATCATCTTCATCACCGACACCATCATCATCAACATCTTCAACATAATCACCATCATCATCATCATCATCAACATCTTCATCATCATTTTCATCTCTAGGTTCCCCATCAACATCTCCATCATCATCATATTCTTCATCATCATCATCTTCTTGACCATCATCGTCATCATCAACATCTTCATCATCATCATCATCATCACCATCATCATCATCATCATATTCCTCATCAAATCAACATCTCCATAATCATCATCATCATCATCTTCTGAACATTATCATGATCATCATCTAAACATCACCATCACTATCATCATCAACATCTTCATCATCATCACCATCACCATAATCATCAAAATATTCATCGTCATCACCATCACCATCACCATCACTATCTTCATCATCATTGTCATATCTAGGTTCCCCATCAACATCAACATCTCCATCATCATCATCTTCTTCATCATCATCATCTTCATCACCATCATCATCATCATCAACATCTTCATCATCATCACCATCATCATCATCATCTTCCTTGAATCAGATCAACATCTCCATCATGTCACCATCATCTTCATCATCATCATCATCTGAACATCACCATCACCATCATCATCAACATCTTTATCATCATCACCATCACCTGTTGATGTATATGTAACTTCGGAATGTATTTCATATATATTTATTGTACCCTTATTAGAGATGTGTTATTCCTCTATACGGAAGTGTCGTCATGTGGATTGACAAGTGTCGCAAGTGTGTGTACTTGCCGATGGGTTATTAGACCACCATGTGGGGTCGGCCCTAAATTATATATATTATAATGTAGATGTACCTAACTAGACAAGTCGGCCCCATAAGGTCACCAGGAAAAAAGGTTAGTATAAATAGAGATCGGAGATCTCTATTTT
The DNA here is from genome assembly GCA_027924585.1 of Larix kaempferi. Taxonomy (NCBI): domain Eukaryota; kingdom Viridiplantae; phylum Streptophyta; class Pinopsida; order Pinales; family Pinaceae; genus Larix; species Larix kaempferi. Next base: position 3,137,941 of record BSBM01001381.1, read on the forward strand.
ACTCACTCGGAAAAGTAACTCACTCTCACTCAGAAAGTGGCGCACCAGTGAGGAGGAGGATCATTTGCTACTAGGAGAGTATCTCAGTATATTTTGGTTGTACTTTGGTTGAGCCATTGCTCTCTCTATCTCTAAGGAAGTTTTGGGGTTTTTCATCTTAGGGTTTTCCCCACGGAAACTCTATGTCTCTTGTCTCTTATGCTTTTGATTCTTGTGATGCTTGTCATATTGTGATTGTCATGCATTTATATACTGTATATGTTATTCTATCAACGAAGATCCTAGAGTATTGTGAATTAATGCTCAAAATTTAACATGGTATCAGAGCTAACCTGAGGAGAAGACATTTTTCAGTGATGGAAGCTTGAGTTCCTTGTTTATTGGGTTTCTCTCCATAGCTTTTTGAAAATCAGTATAGTAAATTGACTCTACTCATCAAGGCACATCTATCTGTCCAATCAAAATTCAATTCTGAGCATTTTCAGATTTGGCCCTAAAAATTAGGGTTTCCACAAAAATAGGAATTTCTGGAATCTAAAGGCACAGCTGGAAGCGCCTTGCAAAAATAGAAGTTTAGAGCTTTGGATTGAGATTTTTGTCTAGGTAGATCTCTGGGAAACTCAAACCTTAATTCAGGGCTCTCCCAAGTGAACCCGGGAGGACAAAAAGGCAATTCTGAACGGTAAAACTTTGTTGATCTCAAATTCTGAATATACCAGGATGATCAACTCATCAAGGTGCATCTTTCTATCCTTTCAGAAATTTGAAATTCACATTTTAAATTTTTAGGGTTTTTCCGACAAACCCTAATCGGGGACAAGATCCAGTTTTCAGCATTTCAAGTGGTAAGACCTAAATCTTTTCTATTTCCATTTGAAGTACTCTTTAAGATGTCTCTCCACACCAAGCTTGAGGATAAGCTTGAAGGGGCTGATAACTTCCGAGCCTAGAAGTATAGGATTGGGTTAATCCTGGAAGAGAATGAGTTGGACTCATATGTGAAAGAAGACATCCCTATCCCAGAGGATGAAGAGGCCAAGGTATTGCATAAGAATAATTTGGTCAAGGCAAAGAGAATCATTGTTGATTCTATCAAAGACCATCTCATACCCCATGTGTCTTCTCTTAAGACACCCAAAGAGATGTTTGACTCTTTGACCAAGCTATTTAAAGGGAAGAACATAAATCGGAAGATGACCTTGCGGAACCAATTGAAAGGAGTAAAGTTTCAGAATGGAGAAACCATTCAATCTTATTTTTCAAGGGTCTCCCAGATCAAGGAACAACTAGAAGCAGTGGACGAAATGGTGGAGAATGGTGAAGTGTTGATGACCACTATAAATTGCCTACCCAGGTCATGGGATTCCTTCATTCAAGGAATTTGTGCAAGGAAGAAGTTGATCTCCTTCAAAAGATTGCGGGAAGAATGCTCTCAAGAAGAAGCTAGACTTATAGATCATGAGGAAAAGATGGGAGGTGAAGATCAAGCTCTTGCAGTTCACACCAAAAGAAGCAAAACCAAGAAGGAGCACTCTCGCCACAATAGATCCTATCAAAAGAGTAAGAAGGACCTAAGATAATTCACATGCAATGAGAAGGGTCACTTTGCTTCAGATTGTCCCAAGAACAAAGGGGATAATAACAACAACTCCAGTAAGAAGAAGAAGGGCAGCAAAAGAAGCATTCATGCTCATGCTACCGAAGATGATGAACCACAAAAGAAGAAGGCTAGGGCAGAAAGTGATAGTGATGATGACTCATCAAGTGAAGAAGAGTATGTTCTGATCTCTGCTCTCACCGGTACTATCTCCCATGGTTGTAATGATTGGTTAATCGACAGTGGGGCTTCCAAACACATGACTAGGCTTAAGGAATCTTTTGTGAACCTATCTGAACATGAATCACCCCATAAGGTGAAACTTGGGGATGATTATCAATACCCAATCAAAGGAAGTGGTGAAGCCTCCTACAACCTAGATTCTGGAAAATATTTGAAGATGAAAGAAGTCCTTTATGTACCTGGGCTCAAGAAGAACTTACTCTCCATCTCTGCATTGGATGAAAAAGGTATGAGGGTTGCATTTGTGGATGGTCAAGTCCTAATGTGGCCAAAGGGAAAGAACATAGATGATGCAGTAGTGATTGGAGAGCAAGAGGGAGGTTTGTATAAATTGAAGGGACAACCTGAACATGCCATGGTGCATGAATCCATGGAGCCGAGTGAACTTTGGCATAGAAGACTTGCTCATATGCACTATAGGGCACTTCCAATTGCAAGCAAGGCTGTAGAGGGTCTTCCTGAAATCAAAACCAAACATGAAGGTGTTTGCAAAGGATGTGCAAAAGGTAAGAACATTAAGAAGGCTTTCCCAAGTAGTGAAAGCAAGGCAAAAGATATCTTGGAAATCATCCACTCAGATGTATGTGGTCCTATGTCATCCAGTTCTCTTAGTGGGTATGTTTACTATGTCTCATTTATTGATGACTTTTCCAGGAAGACTTGGGTATACTTCTTGAAGAACAAAGATGAGGTGTTTGATAAGTTCAAGGAATTCAAAACCTTGACGGAGAATCAAACTGACAAGAAGATCAAAAAATTCAAATCCAAGAATGGTGGAGAATTCACCTCAGGTGACTTCAAGAAGCTTTGCAGTGATTCAGGGATTAAGAGGGAGTTGACTACTCCTTATAATCCTCAACAGAATGGAGTTGCAGAAAGGAAGAACAGAACTATCATGGAAGCAGCAAGGGCAATGTTGCATGACCAGGATCTACCTATGCATCTATGGGAAGAAGCAGCTAGAACAGCTGTATATGTGCAGAACATAACACCCCATAAGATATTGGACAACAAGACACCAGAAGAGGTCTTTTCTGGTAAGAAATTTGAAGTCAGCCATCTCAGAATATTTGGTTGTCCAGTATACACTCATGTTCCAAAGGAAAAGAGGACTAAACTAGATCCTTCAGGAAAGAAGGGTATCTTTGTGGGTTACAGTGAAAGCTCGAAGGCCTACAGAATATAATTTCCAGGGTTCAAGAAGATTGATGTCAGCAGGGATGTAACATTTGATGAAAACTCAGCATTCATCAAATCAAGGAAGGCACCTATCAAAATTTATGAAGAACCTAAGGAAACTAGATTTCAAGACACTACCATGACTGAAGCAGTTCCAGAAGTTGTTCTTGAGTTTGAAGATCCGCAAGAACCTGTAGATCCACCTTGTGAGAATAACTCTCACAAGAGTAAACCTGCATGGGCTAGAGAGCTCATTCAAGATGCAGAAAGATTTGGCATTCTAGAAGAACACAGAGCAAAGAAGACAACCAGATCACATACCAGCTATGTTGCTTTACTCTATGACATTATGAACAAAGATCCTTCCAGTTATGAAGAAGTGGTGAAAAAGAAAGAATGGAAGGATGCCATGGTTGAGGAATACCAATCAATAATGAAGAATGATGTTTGGGATGTTGTCCCAAGACCTAAAGAGAAGTCTGTTGTGACTTCCAAATGGATCTACAAAATCAAGCATGCTGCAGATGACAGTGTAGAGAAATACAAAGCAAGATTTGTAGCTTGTGGATTCTCTCAGAAAGAGGGAATAGATTATGAAGAAACTTTTGCACCTATAGCCAGGTATACTTCCATCAGAACAGTACTTGCCCTGGCTGTAGCTATGAAATGGAAAATACACCAGATAGATGTCAAGACTGCTTTCTTGAATGCTGTAATTTAAGAGGAAGTATATGTGGAGCAGCCACTCGGTTTTGAAATACATGACAGGGAGTCATATGTGTGTAGATTGAATAAATCCTTGTATGGCTTGAAACAAGCTCCCAAAACATGGTATGGTAGGATGGATAGTTTCCTATCTAGTTTGGGCTTTACCAAGAGTAAAGCGGATTCCAACCTTTACTACAAGGTTGAGGAAGGGAATCATGTGATTCTACTCCTGTATGTGGATGACTTATTTGTAACAGGAGATGACAGACTGATTGCAGATACTAAGTGGAAGCTTGCTATTGAATTCGATATGAAAGACTTGGGAATGATGCACTATTTCCTAGGTATGGAGGTGTGGTAGAGTGCAGGTGGGATCTTCCTTGGTCAAGGGAAGTACACAGTGGATATCCTGAAGAGATTTTGGATGATGGATTGTGAGGCCATGGCCACACCTATGGCATCGAATCTGAAGCTTCTACGTGATGCTTCATCTGATCCGGTTGATGTCTCTATGTATCGTCAAATGATTGGGTCCTTGATGTACCTGACGAACATGAGACCAGACATTTGCTTTGTTGTGAACACATTGAGTCAGTTCCTGATAGATCCGAGGAGTGTTCACCTAGTTGTTGTAAAGCATGTTCTGAGGTACCTGAAGGGTATAGTAGATTATGGGCTCCAGTATGAGGCGAATCAAAAGTTTAACCTGCAGGGTTATGTTGATTCAGATTGGGCTGGTAGTGCTATAGATAGGAAGAGCACATCTGGGTGCTACTTCAGTATGGGATCAAGTGTGATCTCTTGGTTTAGTAGGAAGCAGTCCTGCGTAGCACTGAGTACAGCTGAGGCAGAGTATGTTGCATCCTGTTCAGCTAGTTGTGAGGTAGTATGGCTATGGAAGCTACTGTCTGAGTTATTTGATCTCCCGTTGGATGCTACTGGTATCTTCTGTGATAACCAGAGTTGTGTGAAGCTGTCTGAGAATCCAGTCTTTCATGACAGGTTGAAACACATAGAGATTAAATATCACTATATCAGGGATATGGTGCAAAGAGGAGCTGTGAAGCTCATGCATGTTGCGACGGACGAGTAGATTGCAGATGTGCTAACAAAGCCACTAGCCAGGGTGAAGTTCGAGTACTTTAGAGAGAGGCTTGGCGTTCTTCAGATCGAGGACACTTCGAGGAAGAAGTGTTGGACACATCTGCTGAAGCCATTCCAAGCATGTTGGAAGGAGGATCCTTGACATGGATGTGGATGTAAGCGTTGGATGATGAGCATCAAGATGATGTTCTGGTTTTTGCTGGATATGATCAGTTGGATCATTTTTATGTATGTATGTATGCATCATGTTGGATGCTGGATATGATCAGTTGGATCATTTATATGTATGTACACATCATGTTGGATGCTGGATATGATCGGATGGATCATGTGTATGTATTTTTGTATATGCATCATGTTGGATGCTTGGACCATGTATCTATATATGTATCAAGTGGATACATTGTATGATCAGGTGGATCATGTATGGTGATATGTATCATGTATTTGTATTTGTATCAGGTGGATACATTGTATGATCAGTTCGATCATGTATGATGATATGTATCAGGTAGATACTTGGTATGCATCAAGTAGATACATTGTATGATCAGGATGATCATGGATGACGAGCTTCAGGATGTTGCTCCAGATGACATGCAGCAGGATGTTGCAGTGATGATGATCAGGATGATCATGTGTACATCAGGATGATGTATGGTGAGTATCAGGTTGATACTCTATGGCCATGGATCAGGTAGTGCAGATGAGCATGTAATTCGTTGCCCTGGGAGATTTACGGATAATCTTTTGAGGTTTTTCCTATGGCATGTAATTCGTTGCCCTGGGATATCTGGCAAATGCTCTTTCAAGGTTTTGCTCTGGGAGGACATATAATTTGGCCCTGGGAGATCTGCAAATAGTCTTTCGAGGTTTTGCCTATGGCATGTAATTTGTTGCCCTGGGATATCTGGCAGATGCTCTTTCGAGGTTTTGTCCTATGGCATATAATTCATGTCCCTGGGAGATCCGATAGGTTGGGCTGTGTGCTCGTAATCAGTCCTGGGATGCTCTTGCGAGGTTTTTCCATGACCACATGTAATTCGTGCCCTGGGAGATCCTGTAGGTAGAGCTATGTGCTCGTAACATCCTGGGATTCTCTTGCAAGGTTTTGTGGTGACCACATGTAATTCGTGCCTTGGGAGATCCTATAGGTAGAGATGCATGCTCGTAATAGCCTGGAATGCTCTTGCAAGGTTTTGTGGTGAGGTCACATATAATACGGCCCTGGGAGATCCTATAGGTAGAGCTGTGTGCTCGTAACAGCCTGGGATGCTCTTTCGAGGTTTTGTGACACACATAATAAGTCCTGAGGACTCCACAGTATGGCCAGTGATTACAAAGACCTACAGATGGTGGGCCTACATCCAATATGAAAAAGGACTAGCTCTGTAGAACTTCCTATGATGAGTAGAGTTAGAGATTGGTTGAGATAGCAGTAGCAGTGACGATGACAACGACGATGCATCGATGATGATGATCCCGAGAAGAAGACTTGTCTAGCAGATCTATGTCGAGAAATACCTTCCTAGTTAAGAGGGAGTGTTGATGTATATGTAACTTTGGAATGTATTTCATCTATGTATTTCATATATATTTATTGTACCCTTATTAGAGATGTGTTATTCCTCTATAAGGAAGTGTCATCATGTGGATTGACAAGTGTCGCAAGTGTGTGTACTTGCCGATGGGTTATTAGACCACCATGTGGGGTCGGCCCGGAATTATATATATTATAATGTGGATGTACATAACTAGACAAGTCGGCCCCATAAGGTCACTGGGAAAAAAGGTTAGTATAAATAGAGATTGGAGATCTCTATTTTACTCACTCGGAAAAGTAACTCACTCTCACTCAGAAAGTGGCGCACTAGTGAGGAGGAGGATCATCTGCTACTAGGAGACTATCTCAGTGTATTTTGGTTGAGCCATTGCTCTCTCTATCTCTGAGGAAGTTGTGGGGTTTTTCACCTTAGGGTTTTCCCCATGGAAACTCTGTGTCTCTTGTCTCTTATGCTTTTGATTCTTGTGATGCTTGTCATATTGTGATTGTCATGCATTGATATACTGTATATGTTATTCTCTCAGCAAAGATCCTAGAGTATTGTGAATTAATGCTCAAAATTTAACATCACCATCATTATCAACATCTTCATCGTCATCACCATCATCATCATCATCGTTGGAATTTTGTAGGTCCCTCATCAACATCTCCATCATCATCATCTT